>JARHVA010005022.1:257500-360000 GCA_037957365.1 Torreya grandis
TTGTAAAAACTCTTAGTTTCAGCTGTAGATGCCATTTTTGAGACAAGAGGCTTGGTTTTGAATTAAAATTTAAATAAAATGTATACTTTACCCAACATCCCCCTTCTTTACATAGGAAATGGGGACCCACTTTCTTCAAATTATCTTGATTTTAAGCCCTCTCTTCTATATGCTTATGCAAATTCTAGGAAAGATCATGATTTGACCTTTTTTAGTTTGGAAAGATGGCATTGGTATTGTGTTTCCATAGATTAGATATTTTGTTCTATCAGGTTTTGTTACTTTTAACTAATTTTTTCAAACTTATGTTTGCATGGACTAACCTTCTCTAGGAGTCTTTGTCAGGTTTTTTGTCTTTGAACTTATGTTTTTAAGATTTTATTTTTGAAACTTTTGTTACAAATGAAATTGTATTTAGGCTTATTGTATCAGACATATTTTACAATGGAATTTGATCTTCATAGAAATTTACCCACAATAAATCTTTTGAAATAATTTCCCCAAATCAGACTTATTCTTATAGATAATTTTTTTGAGACATTTTCAATTTCCCTTCAGCCCCTTTGCACCTATCCTTGAACACTTTTGTTCCACACCTTTATCCCTTTGAACCCTTCCTTTAAACATTTTATCTGAGATAATTTAATTAATTCAATTGAATTCCTTTGAACATTTTATTTGAGAGAATTAGGTCTTTAAGAGAATTGTTACAGATATTTTATCTAAAATAATTCCCTTAATGGAATTCATTTGAGACTTTTGAAATGACCCTTTACCCCTAACTTATCCTTCATAATTTTTTTCAAGGACAGATATTACTTTGGACCTTATAAAAATAGCCCTTCAACCTTTTGAAATTTCCCATTGAAACTTTTGTGGTTACCCTTGTAGAATTCTCTAAGGGCCCTTTCCCATTGAAATGTACCCTACAAAGTAGAACCTTTAGGTATTTTCTCCATGAAGTAGACCCTTTATCCATTTTCAACATGCCTTTTAGTACTTTTGTCTTGAGCATTTTTTCCCTAAAAGCCTATCCTTCAAGAATTTTTTCCCCAGGACATTTCATTCAAACTTTATGTCTCAAACATTTTGTCTGATGCAAACATCCTAAAATAATTCCCCCAAGGGCACATGTCCTTTAGAATCTTTGAACTAACCCTTTAAACATTTTTAAGAAATACTCCTTAGGATTTTTGAAGTAACTTTTTACCCTTTAGGACTTTATCGTAGACCCTTTCCCTTCCAAGACTTACACCTTGAGACTTTTGTCTTAGGCCTTTTGTTCTTCAACCATTTCCTTCAAATATTTTGTTTGAAATATCTTGCCCTTGAGCCCTTTCAAGACCATCTATTTGAATTCATTTTGATATTTTGTTTGAGAGAATTGAGTCTTTGAGAGAAATATTATGGACATTTTGTTTGAAATAATTCCCCTAATGAAATTCTGACATACTTTGTGTCTTAGACATTTTATCAAATGAAAAAGACCCTTCAAGAGAATTTTTGTGAACATTTTTTCTGAAACATTTCCCCCACATAGAAAATCCTAAAATAATTCCCTTGAAACAATTCCTCCTCAATAATTTCCCTAAGACCAATACCATACTACGAAGTGGTACCCTTACTTGGAGAGAATTTTAATTATGTTTTGAGCTTATGATTATTTTTATCCTAGGTCCAAATCATATTTTATTAATATTAAGACCTTAGGAAATATGTAAGGTCCTTTATCCATTTTCCCAAAGTATTATGCTAACTCATTTTTTGCTTATATTTACAAGAGTAGTAATCTCAAAGAAATGGCACATGTCAAGTTGATGAGATTAAATTTTATAGTCACATGGACATCAATTTATAGTCATGAGGATCTCATTTGATGGTCATGTGAACATTAAATTTAACCTTGATAACATGTCAAACTTATGAGATCAAATTTAAAAATCATTTAGATGTCATTTGATGATCATAAAGATGGCATTTGATGGTCATGAAAATGACATATTTAACCTTGATAATGGATAATTTATAGAATTAAATTTTATAGTGACATGGATGTCATTTGATGGTCACACGTACATTAGTTTATGGTCACAAGTACATCAGTTGATGGTCACATGAACATCAAATCTAACCTAGTAAATTACCCATTTATATTCAAATCAAGATCTTATGATGCATGTCTATTAGGTCCAAATGTATTTAACAATATGAGAGTGATTTGAAATTTAAAGAATCATGATATTTATAGGTGTCACCAAGTACATAGATCTAATGACCCATAGAAGAAGCAAGGGGGGTAGTGCATAAAATGCAGAAGCCCCATGGAGTTACCAAGTGGCACACTCGCATTCCATCATGAAAGGGATAAATGGTGTGAGTCTTAGGATGACTTTTCAAAGATCTTGGACTCAATTAGGAAATGACAAGTGTTACATTTTGAAAGATATAAGTAATTATGGAAAGAAAACTTATATCTTTAGACACTTGAGCTCTATCTATCAATAAAAATTAGGATTCATAGTTAAGTTAGAGTATGAACATCCATGTTTTAATCTGAATGGTGAATGTAAAAGTGAATATCTAGATTTTATAATAGGCATAGGTGAGCATGTAATTCATAGTTTAGATTAGTCATGACTAATAGTAGTGACACTAGTTATAAAACATTAGTAAAGTGATTTTGGTCTTTTATGCATATGTCAAAGTTATATTTGAAGGTGGATAATCTGAAGGATCAATAGGTTTTTCTCATAACCTATAAAATGAGGCATGTGTAGTTTTGGTAAATAGTGCATATTTCAAATTTTGTATATAGTTCAAGCTATAATTGTAAAAAATTGCCTCTATAATTTTACACATGCACATGTTGCCTAGCTTTAGTAAAGGATATTTTAAATTGATAAGTATAATTAGAATTTTATATGGTTTTATTCCACAACTAGAACAACATGTTCTAAATATCATATATAATGACCTTGCTTGAACTTGGATGATGAAACAACCCCTTCCCCAAGTCTATATAAGTAATTGTAATTTAAATTGAGTTTTTGCTAGAAAAATTTTTAATACAAGAACAACATTAGTTTTGATCATCAATGAATGTGTTTGTGTATTTTCTTTCTAATTTTGATGTAATCAATTTTTACTTTTATTGGTTGTATGTTTTAATAATCTTTAGTGTGCAAAAGTTATGAATGGATTCTTGATTATTTTGATTGATGTATTAATATATAGATTTTAAATAACTATTGAAATATTGGTAAATATATTGGTTAAATATAGTCAAGTGAAAATTGATTCATAATTTTTATTATGTGTGAGTATTTTCTTGGATGTAATTTTTTTTGTGTACAATAGCTACCTTAGATACTTCACTAGCCCAAGCCATAATATCCTAATTAAGGGTGTGCAATAGTTGTCCTAAAAGGAGCAACCTTTTTCTTATATATTTATATCCTTATACTTCTTATCCATACCTGACTATGTGTGTGTAATTATGGATAGCAATAGGCATAATTTCTAAGAGCACTTATCCTTTTAGAAACTAGTCAGAGGAGTAGTTCCTAAAAACCATATAAGCTTTATTTTATGCCTTACCTCTCCCTCCTTTTTTGAGTTTGTTTTGAGATCTACCCACTCTAGATTAGCAACAAGTCACCCATCCAACTCACATAGAGATTCACTACCCTTATTAAGAACCACACCTCCATCTAAAAACATTATTAACAACCTACATGTCCTACCAGATATTCCATGAATAGGTTGAAATAAAACACATACCTGTAACTCATGCCCTAGAGTGGAGTTTACCTCCATTAAGATCCTAAAACATTAAAGGTTACCTCTTTATGGTTATGGTGTGCATAAAACATACACCAATATTTAACTAGCACTATAAGGATGGCTTAATATTTAATTGTCATTAACATAATAGATCCCCCTTGCGAAAATACTAAAAAAACAAAAAATTATAAAAATTATAAAAAAAATTAAGAATGGGTTGGCTCAACAAAAGACCCACAGATGTCCTAGGAATTCAAATGATCTCCCTAATACTAATTCCTAAACTCTCCTAGGTTCCATAATAATCACCCAAGATGTATTGGAGGTCATCTCACTACCTTCATAGATGTTATGCATGTTATGGATATAAAATTTGAGGATGTAATCTGTAGGATGTTCCTATTCATGCTGGGAAAAGAAATATATGATTGGTTTGGAGAGTTGGCACCTAGTTATATTACTAGTTGGAGTGATTTTGAGGATCATTTTTTGATTTGATTTGGTACAAATATTGATGTTCATGATTTAAAAAATAATTTAACATCTTCTATGAGGTTTTCTATAGCACATATATTGATGAAGTTGATTACTCTCATGCATTTTAAAATAAGATATTAACTTTTAAAATAGTGTTGATGACTTGTGATTTTTAGTTTGTAGTAGAATATCTATCAAAAGACTCTTTTGATGATTATATTCCTGAATTATTCTCCTCTGATCATGTAGACTCTAAAATTGAGATTTTATATTATGTCATGCCTAAGGCAGCTATTTATTTTTATCATGGGACAAATGGAAAAGGTATGTTGGATTCCCTCAATAATTTTGATTCTATTTTTTAGCCCCTTTCTAATGGGATTAATTCACATAGATGCTCATGTTTTGATTTGAAAAATGTTGAATTCAATTTGGTGCCTAATTATAATGTGAAAGACACTATGGTTAATTATGTGATTGACCAAGAACCCCCATGTGTGTGAACATCAACATTATTCAACATTGAAACAAAGACCTTTGATTTCACATATGATGCCCATGAAGTTGCATATCTTTTAGAGTATGATTATTCAAAATAAATATAGTAAAAGGATAAATAACATGTGCATTGGATGACATGATCCCTCTAGAATTAATAGTTAATTAATCTCTCACTCATAAAATTAGAAATAGTGAGCCATATGTAAACATATAAAATATTCATGATTTGGAAATTCAAGGGTTGATTCTTTCAAATATTGAAGGTCACACTCAAAATGAGAGTTTAGATGAAGTTGTAGAGGAAAATTTTGTTCATGATTATACTTGTAATTTTGATTTTATCTTTAAGGACCTTTCCCATATTGATTTCATAGAGAATGATTAATTTCAAGACTATAGGTTAGATCTAATATCCATATCAACAGGTATTTTGAGGATATTTTATATAATTAAGTTTTCCTAAATACATGAGTAATAATAGTGATATTTTAAAATGTGTGTATCATAGGGAAGGGTTATTTTTTTAATTATGTATGGGATGTCTCAATGAGTAACCCTAATTTTTTATTATGTAATATAAGGGAAAAACTTAAAATTCTACTTAATGAATACAAGGATGTCCCTGCCTATCTCAAAACTTTAATGGGGAAAACCTTGTTATTACCAAATAGTGAGAAGCATACCAAACAAGTTTCCAAATCTATCCCCCATATTGTTTGGGTTTTCTTTATAGTAGGAGTAGGTTAGATTTCTTGTTTTCATAGACTAGTTTCCTACTTTCTATATTAATCTTTCCTACTTTCATTATTTTGCTTTTATAGATTAGATTTCATGTTTTATTAGTTTAGTTTCTTGCTTTATTAGATTAGTTGCTCTTTAATTTCTCTAATGATCAGAATTGTGTTTGCTTTGACTATAACCTTGTTAAAATGCAAACCAACTAAGCTTATAAATTATGGAAAAATGGGAAATTAAAATCTTGACATTTTGGGACTAGATTACATATTAGGTTTATTTTTGTGTTTTTGAGTCTTTAGGATGAAGGTACATAATCATGTATTATTCTAAATGGTATCATAATCAAATAATTTTACTAGGAATGTGGAAGTTTCTCTAAGATTAATTCATACAAATTTTTAAAAAAATCTTCTTCTATTGGATCAAATGCACTTATAACATTCAATACCTATTGGAAATGATAATTATAGGAATAGATTGGTTGGTATGGACATTCTAGTAATGATTTTTTTATACTTATACCAGGTCATTAGGGTTTTAGCTCTTCTCTTTTCATTCAATAAAAAAAAAGTGAAAGAAAAACAAAATAAGAAATAACCAATGTGTTAAAAAGAGCAAAAGAAAATAAAAAATAAAAAATCTCACATGATGAAATAAGTTCAATGTACCATGCATCATGATCAAAATAAATAATGGAATGAGAAGAAAAGGAGCCCAAGGTATCTCTATTATGGCTATGGATGCCTTGATAATAGTAGATCAATGCTTTATCTTCCATTATTTTTTATCTTTAATATATAATTGAATGAAACCTATAGACCCATCAAAAGCCATTGAAAAGCTCATCACAACAAGGGTTAAATAAACTACACATTTTGACACACATAGATCCAATAAATTAGAAGTCAAGTATGTTGTGTGAATTAACATAGGAGTCTATTTCATGTTTATGATTTAAGTATTCTTCTATGGCACACTTCATCATTGATCTAGGATTGTAAACTAGATTTTTGGATTCTTAAATACTGAGTATTCCCCCTATAATTTGTCGTTTGTTGTACCCAACATCCCCCTACTTTCTATAGGAAATGGGGATTCACTTTTTTTAGATTATTGTCTTGATTTTGAGCCCCCTCTTCTATGTTGTTATGCAAATTTTGGGAAAATATCATGATTTGGCCTTTCTTACTTTGGCAAGATGGCATTGGTGTTGTGTTTCCATAGACTAAATATTTTTTTCTATCAGGTTTTTTTTTACTTTGAGCTAATTATTTTAGACTTATGTTTACATGGACTAACCTTTTTTAGGAGTCTTTATCAAGTTTTTATTTTCAAACTTTTATTTTTAGTATTTTCTCTTTGTAACTTTTGTTCCACATGAATTGGTCTTCAATTTTATTGTATTAAACATTTTGTCCAATGGAATTTTCTCTTCATAGCATTTTCCTACAAAAATTATTCCAAAACAATTTCCCTAAATTATACTTATTCTTATGAACAATCTTATCGAGACACTTTCCTCAAGGAAATCAACCTACCCTTCAAACTTCTAAAGATTTCTTTTCAAACTTTATGAAGTAGATTATTCAGGACTTTTGTCATGGACAAATGCTCTACAAATTAGACCTTTTGGATTGTTTCCAAAGTACCCTTTAACATTTTGAAATTTCCATTTAGACCTTTTAAAATTGCCCTTTGGTCCCTCTACACTTATCCTTTTGGACTTTTTTCCTACACCTTTGGCCCTTCAATTCCTTCCTTCAAACATTTAATCTGAGATACTTTCCCTAAGCCAATTAAAGTCTTTCAGATATTTTGTCTGAGATAATTAGGTCTTAAAGAGAATTATTGTGAAAATTTTGCCAAAAATAATTCCTTGATGGAATTCCTTCATAACTTTTGAAATGACACTTTTCCCCTAACTTACCCCTTATAAATTTTTTCAAGGACATATATTCCCTCACACCTTTTGAAACTACCCTTTAGGTCTTTTGTGGTTACCCTTCAGGTCATTTATAATGGCCCTTTCCCATTTAAATGTATCCTACAAAGTAGACCCTTTGATAATTTTCTCCATGAAGTAGACTCTTCGTCCCTTTTAAACATGCCCTTTAGGACTTTTGTCTCGAGCATTTTTTGCCCTATGAGCCTATCCTTCAATATTTTTTCCCTATGACATTTCCTTCATATTTTGTGTCTTGAAACTTTTTTCTAATGTAAAATTCCTAAAATAATTCCCCCAAGGGCACATGCCCTTCAAATTCTTTGAATTGACCCTTCAAACATTTTGAAAAAAGACCCTTCAGGATTTTTAAAGTGACTGCTTACCCATCGAGACCTTGTCCTAGACCCTTTCCCCTCCAAGACTTACCCTTTAGGACTTTTATCCCTATCCTTTTGTCTTTTGACCAATTCCTTTGGACATTTTCTCCAAAACATCATGCCCTTCACCCTTCTGAGACCATCCATTTGAATTTCTTTAGACATTTTTTTTGAGAGAATTGAGTCTTTAGGATAATTATTGTAGACATTTTTTCCAAAATAATTCCCCCAATGGAATTCTTACAAAATTTGTGTCTCAAACATTTTGTATAATAAAAAATACCCCTCAACAAAATTATTGAGAATATTTTATCTTAAACATTTTCCCCACACAAAAATCCTGAAACAATTCCCCCAAAACAATTGCCCTAAAACCAATACCATACTACCAAGTGGTACCCTTGCTTGGAGAACATTTTCATTATGTTTTGAGCTTAAGATTATTTTTAACCCATGTCTAAATATTATTTTTCTAATACTAATACCTTAGTCTAGAATATTCATGTACGTTCCTTTATACATTTTCCTAAAGTATTATGCTAAGTCATTTTTTTACTATGTTTGTAGGAGTAGGGAATCTTGAAGAAATGACACATGCCAAGTTAAAAAGATTAAATTATATAGTAATGTAGATGTTAGTTGATGATTACAAGGACATCATTTAATTTTCTTGTCAACATGAAATTTAACCTCAATAATGTGTCAAACTTATGAGATCAAATTTAATAGTCATGTGGACATCAGATGATGATTGTGAGGACATCATTTGATGGTCATGTTAACATCAAATTTAGCCTTGATAATGGATAATTTATGGAATTAAATTTGACTATCATGTGGATGTCATTTTATGGTCATGATGATATCAATTGATGGTCATGCAAAACGCAAATTTAACCTAGTAAATTATCCATTTGGATTTAAATCAAGATCCTATAACACATGTTCACTTGGACCCATTTAATCAAATGACATGAGAGTGAGTTAAAATTTCAAAGGTATATGAGAATGACAAGTGTCACCATCATGGGATCCCAGTACATAGATTTAATGACCTAAAAAATAAGTAGGCAGCTTAGTACATAGAATTTAGAAGCCTTATGGAGCTGCCAAGTGGCATGTTCACATTCCATCATTCAAAGGATCGATGATGTGAGTCTTAGGTGGGTTTTCAAAGATATTAGAATCAATCAGGAATTGACATGTGTCATATTTTGAAAGCTATAACACTTAGATATTTTGACACTTGAGCTATATCTATCAATAGACATTAGGTCTCAAAGTTAAGCTAGAGTATAAAAAAACATGTTTTAATATGAATGGTAAATGTAAAAGTGAAGATTTAGATTCTATAAAAGCCATGTGAGATCATATAATGTATATTTTATATTATTCATGGCTAACAATGGTGCCACTATTTATAAAACATTAGTAAATTGATTTTGGTCCTTCATGCATATGTTAGAGTTCTATTTTAAGGTGGCTAATCTGAAGGATCAATAGCTTGTTCTCACAACCTATAAAAGAAGGCATGTGTAGTTTTTGTAAATTATGCATATTATAATGTTTGCATATATTTAGAACTATAACTATAAAAAATTATCTTTATATTTTTACACGTGCACATGTTGTATAGCTTCAACAAAGGCTATTTTAAATTGATAACTATAAGTAAACTCTTATATGGTTATATACCATAGTTAGAACTACAGATTATTAATATCACATGTAATGACCTTTGATGAACTTGGAGGATGAGGTGAACCCTTCCCTAAGTCTATATAAATAATTGTAATCTAACTTAGATTTTTGTCAAAAAATTTTTGAATACAAGATGAAATTAGTTTTGATCATCAATGAATGTGCTTGTTTATTTTATTTCCATTTTTATGTAATCACTTGTTACTTTCATTGGTTTTATTTTTCAATAATATTTAGTGTGAAAAATATATGAATGAATTCTTGATTATTTTTATGGATGTATTAATAAATAGATGTGCAACAAATATTGAAATTTTGGTAAATATATTAGTTAAAGATAGTCAAGTTTAAATTGATTCATAATTCTAATTTTGTATGAGTGCTTTCTTGGATGTAGTTTTCTATGTGTGTGTAATAGCTACCATAGATACTTCACTATCTCGAGCCATAATATCTTGATTAAGGGTGTCCAATAACTATCCTAAAAGGAACAACCTTTTCCTGAGGATTATGAATTTATTTCATATTTATCTCTTTATACTTCTTAGTCATGTCAAACTGTGTGTGCACAATTGATGTTAGTAACAAACATAGGTTCTCAGAGCACTTATCCTTTTTGAACCCATCCATGGAAATAGTTCCTAAAAACTATAAAATCCTTATTTTTTGCCTTACTTTTCCCTCATTTTCTGAGTTTGTTTTCAAATCTACCCACTCTATGTTAGAAACCAACCACCCATCCAACTTACATAGAGAATCACTACCCTTATTAAGAACCACACCTCCATCCAAAAACCTTGTCGATAACTTGAATGCCCTACTTGTTGTTTCATCAATAGGTTGAAATAAACTGCATACCTAAAACTCATGCCCTAGATTGGATTTTACCTCTATTGAGATATTAAAATGCTAGAGGCTACCTTGTTACATCTATGTTGTTCATAAAACCTATACCAATAATTTACACATTATATAACACTTACACATTATATAATGTGTATGTGTTGTTTTGAAATAACACCAAAAAACCAAATTTCATGTTTCTTATAGTATGATAAGGATATACCTTACCACCTTACTTTCCTAAAATCCTACTTACCCTTAAAGTTTGTTTTTTATTGATATTATCCTACTTGTCTAAAATCTTATCTTACCCTTTTGTTGTTTTTTTATATCTTTGACTAGACCCCTTTATTTATAAATTTTGAAATAATTTGTTTAAGTGGCAAGCCCATGGAATTGGACTATATAATATAGATAATCTTTTTTAAATATAAATAAGAATTGAGCTCTTGTTGTAATAGTGCACCTCTTGGATATCTATTTAAATAATGTTATCTAATGGAGCCCAATACTTGTGAATCATGCCTTGTATTATCCCAAAAACATTCATAAAATGTGATGAATAAAGTCCCTTAAGTTTCCTTCAAGGTCACTTCATGCATATAATTCAATATGTGCATTTTGAGGTCCTAATTAAAAGTCTAACTAGAGTCTTCTATTATTACAATTATTCAAGATTCCCCTAATGTATTCAATCACATTTTTCAAAATTTGCCTAAAATTAAGATATATTATAAAAATATGGTTAATCCTCCATTCCATGCACCTCTTTCATCTACCCCTACATCACACATGGGATAACCATCAATGACTCCATCTATTCCCACCACATTTCAACAGTGTGTCTTGACATGAGACTAGTCCTAGACACATGATGGATGCAACAATTTGAAGCTCAAAAATAATCTAGATAATACTTGGTGCTTATCAATACTATATATTTATATACCTTACTATGTAATTAGGATAGTAAGATAGGAAAGTAGGATGTTGGGTATAAGGTATGTATTTTTCTTAAATATTTTGATATTTTGGTCTTTGGGTATATATTTTATTCTATATAAGATGTGGTTTTGAAATCAATAAACTTGAAATGGTCTCATGTATCCATTAGTGATGATGTAGTTTAAATATTGTGTTCCTATAGTGATGAATATATATCTCAAAAAATATCTAAATACACTAGGGACCTTATTTGAAACAATTAAGGGATGACTATGCTTTAGAAATATAGGGTGGCATAGACCTGACATTAACCAAATATGACATATGTATATGTTACACCATCTCAAACTATATTGAGATTATTCAAGATACATTAAACATTAAAATATCCCCTAAATATGAGACATGCCTCCCCTTAAGGATGATGGTAATCAGAGGGACTGAATAATTGTTCATGTGGATGATGTTGCTCACCTTATATAGATAGTTGAATAGAATTGAATATTAGTGTGCACCCACTCACCGAAGGTTTCAAGATTGTATATTATATACATATCTTCAATCATCTTGTTCATATTTCATTGTAATAAGATTAAACCTTATGATGTGGATTATAAGAAAGTAGTATCTCAAAATTCTTGCTCTATCTTGGGATTTGAGGTTGACGAGTCCATTGTTGAATTATGCTCTCTTACATATAGGACTTAATTTGAATGTGATTTGGGATCTAGAGGTAATTAAAGGTAGAGGGATATAAATAATATAAATACATACATAGAAAAATTATAACATTTGGTTCTATCTCAATTTAGATGGGACCTTAAAGGGCTCTACATGATAATTTTCATATAGTAATGGTCAGTTGGAGGCTTGCATCATGTGAATTATTTTCTAGACATGAGTTGATGGTATCAATGTAAATATTTAAACATTTTTAGCTTATATGTATGTATTATATTTGTGAATAAGCCTTAATTATATTGGTTAGAGGTAATGGGACATATTTAGGTATTAAAGATCATGAGTTCTACTCATGTGAGGTAATAAATGTAGAGAGTGTAGTATGAACATGCTTATATTTTGCCATCATGGCATCTAAGATGTGTTCTTATTTTTCCAAGTGTTTCTTATTATTGATGGGGTCATTAAGTATTTTTGATGACTTGATACAATGGGGCCAGGCCTAGCCTATCAGAGGTTTGCATCATGTGAATTATTTACTAGGCATGAGTTGATAGGATCAAATTAGATATTTTAAAAAAAAATGGCTTATATTTATGTATCATATTTATGAATAGGCATTAGTTGGATTGGTTGGAGGTGATGGAACCTGACTATGTATCAAAGATCATGAGTTTGACTCATGTGAGCTAATAAATGTAGAGAGTGTAGCATGTACATACCTAAATTTGTCCCTCATGGAATTTGAGATGTGTTCATATTTTTCCAAGTGTTTTTTTATTTCTAATGGGATCATTTAATACTTTTTATGACTTTAAAAAATAGGTCTAGGCCCAACCTATCAATATTATCTATTTGAATTAGACACTTGGTGTACATAAGTACACATGGCCATCTTTGATTATATCAAGACTCCATGGGTGCTAGCATCTTTAATGATTTTGGGATTTACAATGTATGTACATATATGAAAAATATAAAATTTCTCTAGGTGTACTAGACCTACATGTTGATATATTTTATTGGATTAGGCATCCTAAGGCTCTAAAAAGTTTGATGCTTTTAGGAATTGATATTTAGATCTCTAACACTTATATGTGTGTAAAAGATACACATGGTGAAATATAATTAAATCGGACATCACAAAGATCTGATCACTCTTTAACACTTCTAGTACCTCACACCTCTAATAATGCTAACACTTTCAATCATGTAAAAGGTACACATGGTGATATGTAATTGGATTTAGCATCATGAGGCATTATCAAATATAAAACTTATAGGCCCTGATGTATCTTTGATAAATTTAACACTTTTAGGTATATGAGGTACACACATGTCACAAAAAGGTTCAATTATAGGGGTAATTAGGGTGAAAATAAGCCATGTATGAACTTATTTTAAATTTTATACATGATGTGATTTGGAGTGAAATTAACCCTAGAATGTCATCATGTATATATATATATATATATATGTATATGTATGTATGTATGTATATATAATGAACCAATTAGTTGATTAATTCAATTGAGGAGGCATGGGATGCCCATTTAAACCCTTCTTAATGTAATTATAAGATCACAATATATGATTTAGGATAAAATTAATTATGATTCTATCATTAATTAAACCAATTAGTCAACTAGTGAAATTAGAGACATGATTTGGGTAAAATTGGGCCCCAAAACTAGATTTATGGCCCAATCAATTGTATAATCTATGCAACATGCATTTCTTAACTGACCCTAATTTAATCATAAATGTAAATATGAATGTAAATATGGCCAATTTGAACCCATTAGACCTAAATTGGACTCTATGATGTGATTAAAAGGGCTAAATTAGCTCACATTTTATGACATGTTGATCATAAACCCTAATTTTATCACTTGAACATGTATAGTTCCCCTAAACCCTAATTTCATGACATTTACACATGTACAAACCCATTACACTAAACTACTAACCCTAAATCTTAATTTTTAAACAAACACAACCCCTAAGTTCCTTGATTTCATCACAAATGTATAAATTCATGAATGTGATTAGTGTTAACTTTTGAACCCATTATTCACCTAGTTTTGCAAAGACGTATGATGGGATATGGGGAAAAATTATCTCATTTTACCTTATATATTGATCTTTATTACATTATATAATATTCTTATTGCTTCATAATCTTATCAAGAGTCTTATTTCATAATATTGGAGATTTATGCATCATATTGGGGTTTTATGCATCATATTGAGCCTTATTACACCATATGATAGCCTTATTACATCATATGATAGCCTTATTACATTATATTGGGGATTTATTACATCATATAATAGTCTTATTGTATCACATGATAGTCTTATTACATCATATGATAGTCTTATTGCATCATATTGAGCCTTATCAAATCATATGATAGCCTTATTGAAATATATGATAATATTATAATATAATAGGGGATTTATGCGTTGAATATGAGCCTTTTTTCTTGTTTTTTTAGTATATGCTTATAATTCAAGGAATGCATACATGTTCTAGTAATGTAGTATGCATTATAGCAACGCATACACATTACTATAATGTGTATGCATTTCTTGAAGTATAGAAAAAAAATTACTTTTCAACATTTTTTTGTCCTAAATCAAGATTTTTATCCCCATAGACATTCCCTACACACTATGCATATTATCTACATATATTTTTTAGTATTTTTTTGGACCCCACATTCTAAAATAATTTCTTGGGTGATTTTGTCAAAACGGGCTATAGTTCACATTCAAGGAAGAGGAATAAGTTGAATAACAAAACATCTGAGTAATCACAAGAGTTAAGAGAAAAAAGAAGGTACAAATTCAAGCATTTCATTCTATATGAGGTACAAACACAAATCCTAATGAGCCAAATGCCTTAGATATTGAGGCAATTGACAATAATGAATTGAATAATGATTAAACTAAAAACAATTAATTGAATTATGATGAAATACATAATAATGAATTAAATTATGATGAATTTGACAATAATAATCTAGATAATGTTGTAAATTCACATTTAAAGTTTAAAGTTTTTATTTTGTTGATGAAGAGCCTATGCATGATAGTTTACCCACCAACAATGAATAAAATTTAAAGGACATAAATAATGATGAAATTAACAATGAATAAAATTTTATGGAAACATATAATGAAGAAAAAAATGAAGAAAATTTCATGGAAACATATAATGATTTTGAAACACCCTCTCAATAGATTCCACATATAACAAAACCTCTAAGAATTGTGAATAGAAAATACAAGTACTTAATTAAATTCAATGAAAATATTTTGAAAACAATGCATAACAAAATGTCTAAATGCCATTTAAGAAGACCAGCTCAAGAAATTTGGGTTACTTTCTTTCATAAATTGGATTATGATAGTCAAAGATGTCAATTGTTTGTTTCATTGATGAAATTGGTTAAGATGAGACCTAAAATTTACACATTAGGAATAAGAACATCTAACATAGATGATGAAAATGATGAAATTGTTGAAAATCTACATGATTCATATCATATTATAGGCCTAAGATCATGTAAAAAAATATTGTAATGCTGCTTAACATATAATAAAAACTTGTGCAGTAAGTGATGAAATAAGGAAAAAATGATTGATTTGAAAAATAAGCCAAACACTTGATATAAGTATAAAAACATTAATGAAAGAAATTGCAAGACAAGAAAGACTGAATGAACCCAATTCCAAAAAGCTCTGATCATTCTTTAGTATACTTCCATGAAAGGACATGTTATAGTTGATGCTTTGAAAGACTTACTTTACTTGCACAAGTTTGGAAAGATAATACAATAGTTTTGGCCAATGCAAGAGATTTAGTGAAAATAAGAGTTATTTCTCGTAATCATGAATGACATTTGAAACATTTCTTGGATATGACTCAAAAACAATTGTACTCTAAGTTTTTTAAAAAAAATCCACAAATTACTATTAGTCAAATATTTTTTGACATAGCCAAACCTTTTTATGTAAAAATAAATCACACATGCACCACTTGTTTTGGGCAACATATTGAATTTTCAATGCACTATGATTTTTTCACCATATTCATTATAATTTGCATACTAACAATATTTTATATGAGTATGGAATATAAGTTCTACCAAAATTAGCTAGGGAATTTATTCTAAATATTTTTTGTGAAAGGCCGGATGGATAGTTCTTTTATAAGAAAGCATGTTTGGATGGAAATTGCATAATTTGTGGTGGATTGACAAAATTAAAACATGTACTTATGAGGAGTGTAAAAGTGCAATTGGATAGGAATTAGTTGTTTTGAGAAAATACAAATCTATAACTTATCAGCTAAAATATGGCAAAGAATTTAAAAGGTGTGAGCTTGTTATGAAAGAGATACCTATATAAAAATTTACGGTCAAATTCATGGATAAAATTGTTTATGAGTATGGAAGGCACACACATAGGGATAAATGGTTGGATGAATATTTCAAGCTAATAAATGACATGTTCCCACTTGATTTTATTGTTTTATTAGTTGACTTTGTTAAAAATTACACATTCAAACTACAAATGGAAGTTCAATCATAGTATTACAACTCAACACAAGTTGCCATATTCTTCCATATAGCATTCATGCATGCACTTGATAGTATAGAAGAAGATAAAAAAATGTTAAAAGAGTACCATTTTTATATTAGTGATGATGAATCATATTGTACAAAGTATGTGCAAGGTTATTTTGAGAAGTTATAATGATAGTTGATTTAAAGGAACATTACTTTCAATCAACATTACATTTGGTTAAACAATTGGACATCATAATTCAAGAATGCATGGATGTTTTATAAGTTGGGTAGGATTTACATTATCAATGGTGTATAACATATTTAGATTTTTACTAAGGCTAGCCATGGATAAGGGGAGCATGACGGTGATGGAACATGTTTAAAAAGAGGCATTGTAATGGAGGATTTAAAATTTGACCATGTTGTTAATTTTATTGATGTAAAAAATTATGGTTGGATGGTGTAATGAGAACATATGTCTTGGTTCTCAAGAAAATTATACTATTTATAGATATTTTTGGTTAATAGAGGAAAAAGACTTGGCAAACTATGACGATTCTATGACTCTAATAGGTTCAAATGAGTTCCACTCATTTTGTAGCTCAAATGCAGTTTTTTGGACTATTCATATGTGACACACAACATGGTTTTGTTCTACATGCATGGACTTTATTTATAATGAGTGTGAGTCATAAGAGTTGGTGGATGACTAGAGTTTTAGACCTCTAATTCTAATCAACACATATCATGTTTCACCAGTATTGTGACTTATAGATATGACATCATCACATGACTTTGACCATATATCTGATCTAGTACAACCAATTAGAATATTACTCGTTATGTAATATTTATTCTCATTATCTATCTTCATAGTGTCTTTATAAATTGTATTTGTGATGCAGGCCATATTTTTGTAGTTATTGTAGATGAGGAATATGAAGAGGGAACATATTAATGCTTATGTTGGTGTGTAGATGGAAAGAAAAAATTGCCTTACCTGATCATAAAGGCAAAAAATTTTTATTATCCCACTAGGGACATGGCAGTCACTAGAACTTGGCTTTAATGATATCCTATAAAAAATTCAAATGTATGGTTTTTTGGAGACTTTGAAACACATAAAAAGATACTACACTATTCAAATTTGGTTCTTGTAATGAATATTCAATTGGAAAAATATCATGGGAGGATAAGAAATAGGAATTTATGGAAAGTTAACGAGTCAAACCGCGAACCTATTCTCAATACTATCAAGATTAGAGAAGATCTAAGTGGTTTGGTGGATTGAAATGTGCAATTATTTTGACTTGTAAAATGTAAATGTAATCAATTTTACCAATTTTTTTTATTTTTTTGGTAGTACATGAATAAATTTCATCTTTAATTACTTACTAACATTTTTTTTAGGTTAGTGGTGCCAAATAAGCTTCCACCTTCACATGGTTGGCATCATTAGTAAATAATTTCATATTCTTAAAGCTAAGAGAAGCTTACTAAAAGTACTTGGTGTTTTCATGTTCCTAAACTATTTCTCATGACAAGTCTCTTTCTCCTTGTAGCCTTCCAAACACATAAACATCCTTATTTACAACAATATACATGGCTTCTAGCTGAACGAAATGCATTAAAATTACCTCAAATGGTATTACATACCAATGTTACACACAAAACAAACACACTTTTCATTGTTTTGGATATTTTCATTTATATGTTATTCTTAAATAGTAGTGAAGATACACTTGTGGGTCAAATTGGATGTCACGATCATTAGAGAACATGTAATTTACCTATATAGATTTGCACAAATTGATGGATTTGTACCTACATGCCTCAAAGGCAAAAATGGTAGTTGGAGGTCAACAAGTTATCTCTTCACTACCAAAAAGTTACATTTTAGGACCCATTAGTGTAACTTATAGCATAAATTAATATTATAGGTAATTTAGACTAGATTTAGGGTGAAAATATTAGGATTTCCCATACATAGGAGGGATCTTATGGTTTATCCATATGACTTATAGTTTTGGTTTTATGCATGCCTGAAGTTAGGCTAAAAATCAACATATTTTTTGTATTTATGAAAGGCATTCTTGAGGCCAAAATGCATGGTGGGTATGTAAACTAAGCTAGATGAGAGGCCAATAACCTAGTCCTAGATGTTATCCACCCCTATAGATGTGTTGGTAGTGCCAATTTTTAGCCAACAAACATCAAAAAAAGAGTTTTTAGACTGTAGCTTCAACTTTGACAACATTTGTTGTCAATGTTTTTGTGTTACTTAACAGTAGTGAAAATGTACTTGTGGGTGGAATTGGATATCATGGTCATTGTAAATGTGTAATTTTCATATATAGACATGATAAAAGTGATGGAGTTTCACTTGTGGGTCCCATAATAAAAAAATTCTAGTTAGAGGTCAACAAGTTTTTTCTTCACTACCAAAAAGTTGTATTTTAGGACTTATTGTAACTTCTACCATAGATTGATCTTAGAGTTGATTCAAACTATATTCAAGTTTAAATTATAGGTATTTAACATGAATATAATGGATCTTATGATTTATCCATATGACTTATATTTTTTTATGCATGCTTGATGTTAGGTTGAAAATCATCATCTTTCTTATACTGGGAAGGGCATTCTTGAGCCTGAAATGCATGGTGAGTTTATCAACTGGGCTAGATGGGAGGCCAAGAACTTGGTCCTATAAATTATCCACCCCTTTAGATGTGTTGGAAGTGCTATATTTTATCTAATAAGTACCTAAAAATGGATTTCTCAGACCATAGCTTCAACTTTGATAACATTTATAGTCAATGTTTATGTGCACCTAAATAGTAGTGAAAATGCACTTATGGGTGGAATTGGATGTCACAGTCATTTGAGAAAATGTAAATTTCCTATATAAATGTGTTAAAAGTTATTTATTTACACGTATGGGGCCTAGAGGCAAAAATTCTAGTTGGAGGCCAACAAGTTGTCTCTTCATTGCCAAAACACTGCATTTTAGGACCTATTATTATAACTTCTATCATGGATTGTTCTTAGAAATAATTCAAATTATTTAGGGTGAAATTAGAGAGATTTTAAATCTATAGGATGGATATTATGGTTCATATATATGACTTAAATTTTTAGTTCTATACATGCCTGAAGTTAAGCTAAAAATCAACATCTTTCTTGTATTGGGAAGGGCATTTTTTAGCCTAAAATGCATGGTGGGTTTATCAATCAAGCAAGATGGAGGATAATAACCTATTATTTTATGTTATCATCCCATATAAACATATTTTAAAGGCTATTTTTAAAAAAATAAGAACCTTAAATGGATTTCTTAGACCATAGATTTAACTTTGACAATATGTATTGTCCACATTTTCATGCTCTTGAACAGTAGTGAAAATGCACTTATAGGTGGAATTGGATGTCATGGTCATTAAAACATTCATAATTTTCTTATATAAATGTGATTTAAGTGATTTATTTACACTTATAGGTCCCTAAGGTAAAAATGCTAGTTAGAGGTCAACAAGTTGTCTCTTTACTACCAAAAACTTATATTTTAAGACCCGTTAGTGAAACTTCTAGCACATATTTCTCTTAGAGGTGATTTAGACTAGATTTCAGGTGAAATTAAAGGTATTTATCATGAATATATAGATATTAAAATTCATACATATGACTTATATTTTTGGGTTTTTGCATACCTAAAGTTAGGCTAAAAGTCAACATCTTTCTTATATTGGGAAGGGCATTCATGAGTCTATAATGCATGGTGTGTTTGTCTACCAAGCCAGATTGGAGTCCAAAAACCTGGTAATAGATGTTATCTACCCATATAAACATGTGTTAAATTCTATTTTTTAGCCAACAAGCATCAGAAATAGAGTTCTCAGACTATAGTTTCAACTTTGACAACATTTATTATCAATGTTTTTGTATTCTTGAATAGTAGTGAAAATGTATTTGTGGATGGAATTAGATGTCATGGTCATTAGAGAAAATTTAATATACCTATATATATGTTATCAAAGTGATGTATTTGAAATTGTGGATTCTATAGGAAAAAATGCTTGTTGGAGGTCAACAAGTTATTTTTTCACTGCTAAAAAGTTGCATTTTAGGACACATTACTGTAATTTCTACATGGATTACTCTTAAAGGTGATATATACTATATCCAAAGTGAAATTATATGGTTTTCACATGCACAAGATAGATCTTATAGTTCATCTATAATACTTATAGTTTTGGTTTTATGTATGTCTAAAGTCAGGCTAAAAGTTAGCATCTTTCTTATGTTGGGAAGGGTATTCTTGAGCCTAGAATGCATGGTGGGTTTGTCAACTGGGCCAAATGGGAGGCTAAAAACCTATTATTATACAATATATACCTCTTTATAAATGTTGGTAGTGTTAGTTTACTAGTTGGATGCCATTAGGAAGCCTAAAAGGCCTAATAGTATAAGTCAACCATATACTTATGGCTAGAAGCTAGTGTTATTGGAATTGGGTTTCAAGAATTTTGAAAGGTTTATTTGAAGATTTTAAAAGTGTTTGAAGGGTAAAAAATCCTTTAGGAGGCTACTAATCTTTCAAAGAGCCTATTAGGCCTTTTAGGCCTAATAAGGCTAAATTGGATGCATATAGGTAATGGAATGATCTTGACAGTAGTAATGGAGAAGTTTGTGGTTCATGAGAGATGAGAACTTTTGGACGTTTCACAAATAAGAAAATAAACCTATATGGCCATTTATGCCTAATCAAGCCTAAATGGCCACCTAAAAGTGGTCAAAGTGGCTTCAAAGCTTGGCCAAGGGGTATCATGGACCAAATGGAGCCAAGTGTTTAAAACTATTTATGAAAGAGCATCCTTTGTATAAAATAGTGTGTTGTCCATGTGAGACTTTTAAAGTGTTAATTATAGTGGTGTCAAAATTATAAATTATTGAATACATAGTTAGCCTCGGGATAATACCCTATTTTCATAATTGAATTCTCTTATGTGAAGAAATGGAGAGTTTCATTTGAAACCACGTGGTTGGTCATTTATTTGGTATAATATGAGTGTGGTAAAAGGTTTATATATCAACATAAGATACATTTAAACCTTATAATTGTTGGTAACTATTCTCAAACTATTTAAATCTTGTAGGTGCATTAAAACCCCTATTTTCATTCATATATTGTCTAGTGAAGGGATATGTGTATCTAATGACATGATAGGTTGGTATGTTGATGAAATATGGACACAAGTATTAGGATATCATTCATAATAATTACTTAGGTTAGGCACATAATCTATTTAAATTACACAGTCCCTTCAAACCCTACACAATCAACAAAAAAGTACACAGTCCATTGAATTTTATTGTGTTTGGGTATTGGACGTATTTAATAAGGCTTATAAATAATTTGGATAGATATAAGGGGTGAAAAAATACCTATATGTGGTATTTAGGTACATTTAAACCTTTTTAAACTAAATAAATGGAATTATATAAGCTCATAGGACTACATAGAGGAAGAAAAACCCTAGATTA
This sequence comes from Torreya grandis, assembly GCA_037957365.1. Taxonomy (NCBI): domain Eukaryota; kingdom Viridiplantae; phylum Streptophyta; class Pinopsida; order Cupressales; family Taxaceae; genus Torreya; species Torreya grandis. Next base: position 279,616 of record JARHVA010005022.1, read on the forward strand.
GGGTTTTGATGTTTTAAGGAGTTTTAACAATGGAAAAACTCTATAAATTTATAATATTACCTAATTGGGTGTGAGGAAAGTGAATAAATATATTTTAGATTAAAAGGGGGTTGTACAATATGGTTTTTAGACGTATAAGTGTGTTTAAGGGCTAATTAGGCCTAATGGAGAGATGGGTTACAAAGGAAGTGTGCTCTAAGTGTGGAGTCAAGGAATGAAACTTAACATACACCTGGAAGTAGATAAAGGGTGGATATATTTGTGATTAAATCTTAAAAATAGTGCATAATCCTAGGATTGTCCTTATGATACTTATATGTGAAATTAAAGGTTCAAGTGTGTTTGAATAGTTGGAAGAGGTTAAGATAAATGTGATAGGGTCAAATAAGACCAACCAAGACAAAATATTGATCCATTTAGACTTAGACTAAGGTTTGGTATTTGAGAACTAAGAGAATAGCCTAACAAGAAGCTAGTGAAAGCAAGAGAAGAAGTTTGGGAATGGATGAATGGTGTGAGTTTGGAAATGAATGTAAGTGTCATGAGAGAGGTAAATGAATAGTGAAGGAGGTTATTAATCACAAAAACCTAGAGAGGGATAGGATTGGATATGGAACCTTGAAGGCAAAACATATCATTGAATGAGATCTTTGGTAAGACCATAACTAAGAAGGATAATTTGGATGTTTGTAATGAATGATTGATAAATAGTTATTGCATGAAATAATGTTCATTAGGAGAGGAAAAAGGAGGATAGGGAGTCCTTTAGACATATAATGTTTGTGTTTCATCACAATGAAAGGTTTTAGGCATGATGATAGTTTAAAAGAGGAGAGAACATTGATTTAGATAGATAATGTGGTGTATTACAACCTTGGTGAATGGTTTTCAAAGCATCATGAAAGAAATAAGTACTCAAATCTTATTCAAGGTTACATATAGATATATTGTGTGTGATTTCTATTGAAAAATAGTCAAGAACCCTATTTGAAGTTGAATACAAAATTGTCATGGAGTTGTGGTTTAATGATAATGTACAAAGGATAATAGCTATTATACTGAATGGTGAGGTTGAGAAGTTAATTTGTTGTTTGATATTTTTGGAAAGTATGAAGTGGCATAAATTTTTTTGGAGAAGCCTATTAAAGGTTATCTTATATGAAGAATGCCTTCAGGAGACTTGGTTTAAGCATGAAGATATTTCATCATTGAATCCTATTGGAAGATAGTGTGATATAAATTAAAAGATTAAATTGAATATTAATGTTATGATGTGAGTGGATGAGTAAGATCCATGCAGGGCTTGGCGTAAAGAAGAACAATTCAAGAAGCCAAGAGTGAGATAGTTGATAAGTAAGATAAGTTAAGGAAGATGGGAAGACATATTGAAGGGTTACATCAAGGTAAAGGTAAGAAAATTAAGGTTGTAATAATTTAAATGATATTAAATAAATATTAAAATTAAATTCACCTTTCTCTTTCTCAAATCAAGGAAAAGGGGAAGGAAGCTTAGTTTTGAAACTTGACTAAGTAGGCAACATGTCACTAGCTTTTGGCAAAATGGGCCTACAGGCCAAAATATACATGATCCAATAAAAAAATATTGTGGAGATATTAATTATTAGCTAATATACCTATAAAAAATATTTTTTTATGTTTTATAGTAATGAGAGCCATTCTCTATTTTATCACAATCAACCTAATGTGTAATCATGGTCAACATTAGAGCCTGCAATTGGCCATTTTAGGGTATCTACAGGTCAACTCAAAGTATTAAATTTGGTAATAATGTTATTAATGAACCATAAAATAATAAAATTCCATCCTAAATTTCATAAAAATGTGAAAATACTATTTTTTCTTACATAGACCTCTTATAGTCAGTTGACAGCCATTGGCGACCAAACAAAGCTTTTGTTAGTTTTGAGTGCTAATGAGGATTTTAAGCCTTGTATATGTATTAAAATGGTTTAATAATATTTTTTAACCCTAATTTGACATATATATTTTATTACATTAATTTTATCAATCAAAGGTTTGAATAAAGACAAGTTTAGGCATGTAGGAAGTAATTAGGCAGTTCAAGGTAAAGTTTGGTAAAAAGGGTCCACAAGCCAAAATATAAATCCAAAAGATTTTAAAATTGATATGATTGGTAATAATTACCTAATATACCTATAAATAATATTTTTAATGTCTTTTTATAAGTGTAATTTTCCTCTATCTATACACAGTCCCCTTCATGTCTCATGACAGTCATCATTGGTGTAGGCATGTTTCTTGGAGGTTTAAGGTATAAAAATGGGTTAAAATATTATTAAATTGTTTTAAAATAATAATATGATGTTTTTAATTATATAAAACAATTTTAAATGTTTTCACACTTCAAACTCCATGAAAACCCCATAGGCAAGCTCGAAACCCCACAGGTAGTCTCAAAGGCATAAAGAACAAAGTTGGATTTTTGATCATTTGAAGGAGAGAATACAAGTTGAATCAGGTAAATAAAAATTAAACATGGTTTTTAACCTAATATCATCCTAAAATTTTCTAATAACTCCAATATGCTTTTACTTCCCTATAGATGCTCATTTTTGGAGAATGCTTCAAAAGGTCAAAGGTGAGTTTTCATTACTTTTGAATTTTATAGCTTGGCACAAGGCTTGGATCCCCTTTATCATGTTTTAAATACATTTATAAATTAGGTATTATATTTTTGAAGAGTCAAATTATTATTTTTACCTATGGAGAGTCAATTAGGTGAAGAAGCCTAAAAATAGAATTTGGAAACTTGAGTATAAATCTCTTTATAAATAAATAAGGGAATTGATTTATTATGTGGTTAACATTTAAATATATCTATTTTTTGAATATATAATATTCACATGATAGTATAAACCAAGGTTATATAATAAACTCATTGAGGAGCAGCTCTAAAGGTATGTGTGAATTGATTCTTTGCATGATAATCTAAACCAATCTAAGATACTAATCTTTTGTTACAAACCTATAAGGTGTTGAATTGTGATATATATATATATATATATATATATATAAAGTCCTAATAAATAAATATAGAGTTAATATTGGGTGTAAATATAAATAGATAAAATAAATAGAGTAGATTATTGTCATCACTCTATCCATAATAAATTCGCATGTTCAAAACAAGATTCTACTTGTAAGAAACTTAAAGTTATAGACCCACAAGAAATTGTAAATGACCATGAGCATAAAAACATAATTCAAATGTAATAACTAATATTATTTATTTATTATAAGGGTCTATTTCACTTAATCCCACTCTATACACAAGACTCAAAATTGAGATAAGTGATTAGGTGTCTAACAACTATCAATCTAAGATTGATTCAATCACTAGTATAGGATTAAATTAATGAAAATATAGCTTCAACAAACCTTAATTCTTATTTAATTTTCATTCTTATATAAACATCACTTATTAAGAACAAGAAATGTCAATCTTTCTAATTGTAGGCTGTCATACCAATCTGATTTATAACATTATCCTAATACTTTGTTCTTAATCCCATATATTTTTTAATCCTTAATAATACTTAAAAACCAATAATTCATAATAATCTGAACTCAAGTGACTCAAAAAATATTTACTTCATTGGTTTTCTTAAATATTAATTTAAAAAATAAAAATTCCATGTAAAAATGACATATATAAGCATACAATGTCAATAATACATGCATTACCATATAGGCACATAAAAAATTACATCATGTCTAACAACATAGTATCTAATGTCAGGTGAATACATCATATATGCATCTACAATTATAAAAATACATACATTTCCATATAAGCATACAAAAAAGTATATCATCTACAACATCCTAATTATCGAATAGTCTTCCTCTCTTTGCCTTCTTCAAAGAATACTCTCCCTGGGATGCCCTGATTGTAGATGGAGATATATCAAATGCCTTGGATTGCACCAAGGTTTGACTATGGGTACTATGTTCATATATCTCTTATATATGAACCTATTCAAATACAAAAATTAACAAGTATACATGAAACCAAGTTAAGAAACTCTTTTAAAACTATTATTAAAAAAATCATTTAAACATGCATGTATTGTAATTTCATAGTCCTCAATTTTCAATTGATGCTCGACTGGGTTAGTGCCAACATCATCTATATGAAAAAGCATATCAAATTTTGAAGAAAAATGAGGAGTTATCATAGTATTCATCTAAATTAGACTATTAAATGGCATATGATATCCTTTCATACACAATACATTTGTGTATATAAGTTATATTTACCCAAGTATATAGTAAAAATATCAAAATAAAAGTATTAAATTATGATTCAAAATTACAAGTGAATATACATAACTCAGTGAGTTCCTATGCAAATGACATTATAGTAATAATGATCGAGTCTATCTTGACTTGAAATGATGGAGGAGTGTCCACCCTAGTCATCATTTGAATAAACAACCTAATAATTAATAACTTGGGCAATTCATTGATTAAACAAGTTGATAACAAACTTAGTATTTCATAATATATGATAAAATATAATGAGTTCATGGGAAGCATGAATGTGATAAGTGGATATGTGCAACATGTGACTTGTAACACCACACTAAGATAAGAAATGTTAGTTTTATGAGGGCGAATGACAAGACAATGAGGGAAGATTTATAAGTGAATTATGATAAATTGATTCATTGAATGCAAGTTAGGTGTTGAAACATCCTTGGTACACCTATATACACTGGTTTGGATGCTTTTATAGATTTCTTGAGGTGTATTTCAAATTTTGACTTGATTAAGTTCATTAGGCCTAATTGTCTTAAGGCACTGACTTGGTATAGTTGAGGATAGTCCTATGAGCTATGGTTTCTATGTTGATTTGTTTTGAAATTTTGATCATGTTAACACCTTGAATAGTTTTATTATAAAAATTCATTTCTTTTTATTCCAATTGATTATTTTTGTGATAAAAAATCCCTTAAAAATAGTCATTGTGATGAGACAAGTAGCTTGTTTAAGTGTTTATTGAGAAGTTTGTAAACTGATTTTTAATCAAGTAAAGACACCTAGAGTGATAGGTTTTTTTTGGGGGGTACATATATACAAACCATTTAAGAGTGTATATAACCTTGTAAAATATTTCTCATCAAAATCTAAATAAGTATACATAAAATAGAATTGAATATTATAGAGATAAGAGTGAGTGGATAATCTTCTTTGCAAGTGCATGATTTTGGTTGCCCTATAAGTGACATTAGGTCGATTATCTATCCTTATATTTCCCTTAATTTTTTCAAGGGAAGGTATATATGTATATAATACAAGTAGGTTTAGGTCACCAAAAGGTGTTATAGTCTTGTCAAAACTTGATATTCATTTTAGGGGGACTTTCCTAATGAAAGGTGTTATAGTCTTATAGAATCAACATGTCACTCAAGTGACAAAATTAAATGGATATATATAGGCACTCTCCCCAAGATAGATATAGTAAGTCTTTGGGCCCCCTAAGTAGGTAGTGGTAACAAAATACTCAAGCCCATATATCTATATGGGGTTGAGGTCCCCTATTTGTATATGGTCAGAAGGTATATGACATCTACATATAAGATATAGTTTATAGTGAATGCTCTCTCAATAAACCAATGAGATATAAAATACTACTCTATATATATATATATATATGTATATATATATATACTAATATAGAGGGGCATACTAGATCTTATCAAACTAGATTTAATGACTATCCCCTATTCAGATTGAGCACCTATCAATCCAAACAAGCTATTTTTGAATGGGAGCCTATGAAACATAATCAATAACATTGGAAAAGTGGGATCCAGTGAATTCCAATTAAATATAAAGATTATGAATATTATACGAGTGACATAAATATGGGAATAGATAAACACACTATTACCCATTAGGATTAAGGGTCTATCTTTAAGTGGGATTGACCTACCTCTCTATATAAACAAATATTTAGAGTATGGCTAGAAATTAGAATTGACTCAGTACAATGGGATCAAGAAGCTATGAAAAATAAATTTATAACTCCATAGATAGATATGAAATTATTATTCTTGGTTGGAAATGATGGGAACTAAATTTCTATCTATGACCATTTTGGATATCGATCATAGAGATTGAATTGCTATATATGATTAGGATAGCAAGGAATCAAGTGGATGGATATGAGGCTAGTATTTAAAACAAAGGAACGGTGTGCATATTAATGAAGACATGTTATTCTTGATTGGTATTAATAGAAATATATTGTACTAAACAAAATTTATCAAATGAATTATATATAGCACATCATCCACCTAATCAACATATAAGGATCCCTACCCAAAATCCACTTCATCTAGAGATTCCCTCTACAGTGAATGAGGTTATGGAGATAGATAGTTTTCATACTCTTAGTATGATTATTGATACACTCAGTCATCATAAGAGTAGGATTTAAGAGATAAATGCTCAAGATTCTCCACCTAGTTTCCATACTTGACCCCACACATGTATATCTTATGGTGATATATATATTGGACCTTTATATGCTTGTGGTGGTGCTTTAAGGGGATTGGATGATATGGTATTGACTAATGATTTTTTGGCATAAACATTTGGTTTGGATACATTGGGAATCTCTACACACATGTAGGAATCTTTTATATAAATTTCATGTTAAGTTTTTACATTATATATGAAAATTAAAAAGGTAAAAAATAATTTACACATTTAAATTGAATAGTATATATGTATTTTTTTGTCTTCCAAAAGGAGATGTTGCCTTCAACATCATAATTTTAATTTACTAAGCTAGGTAGTGGGCCAACCACTAGTACATCTATACATGTTAATACAACACCATATACATTTATAGAGGTAAAATTTCAAGTTAATATTATATACTCTAGATGTAAATTCATACACCTTAATTGTATCATTGGTAGATTTTGTGTATGAAAATATAAAATACCTGATATAATTTTGTTGGAATTTTTATTATTTGATGTATTAACATAGATTGGAATAGCATTATAAAATCATCCTTCATCTCAACTTTTTTTCTTTTATTTCAAATTTAAAACTATGTTGTCAATACCAAAATAACGAGTTGAACATTTTCTTGATATCCCATTATATGTAGTTCCCATAGAGGGTCAATCCCAATCATTAGGATTGGATGTGTGTGTGTGTCCGTGTGTGTGTGTGTGTGTGTGTGTGTGTGTGTGTGTGTGTGTCTATATATATATATATATATATATATTTAACATAGATTGGAATAGCGTTATAAAATCATTCTTCATCTCAACTTTTTTCTTTTATTTCAAATTTAAAACTATGTTGTCAATACAAAAATAATGAGCTGAACATTTTCTTGATATCCCATTATATGTAGTTCCCATAGAGGATCAATATATATATATATATATATATATATATATATATATATATATATATATATATATATATATATATATATATATATATATATATAGACACACGCACGCACGCGCGCGCACGCGCACACACACACACACACACACACACACACATCCAATCCTACTGATTGGGATTGACCCTCTATGGGAACTACATATAATGGGATATCAAGAAAATGTTCAACTCATTATTTTGGTATTGAAAACATAGTTTTAAATTTGAAATAAAAGAAAAAAAGTTGAGATGAAGGATGATTTTATAACGCTATTCCAATCTATGTTAATACATCAAATAATAAAAACTCCAACAAAATTATATCAGGTATTTTATATTTTTATACACAGAATCTACCAATGATACAATTAAGGTGTATGAATTTACATCTAGAGTATATAATATTAACTTGAAATTTTACCTCTATAAATGTATATGGTGTTGTATTAACATTTATAGATGTACTAGTGGTTGGCCCACTACCTAGCTTAGTAAATTGAAATTATGATGTTGAAGGCAACATCTCCTTCTGGAAGACAAAAAAATACATATATACTATTCAATTTAAATGTGTAAATTATTTTTTACCTTTTTAATTTTCAAATATAATGTAAAAATTTTAACATGAAATTTATATAAAAGATACCTAAATGTGTGTAGAGAGTCCCAATGTATCCAAAACAAATGTGTATGCCAAAAAATCATTAGTCAAGACCATATCATCCAATCCCCTTAAAGCACCACCACAAGCATATAAAGGTCCAATATATATATATATATATATATATATATATATATATATATATATATATATATATATATATATATATATATATATATATATATATATATATATATCACCACAAGATATACATGGGTGGGGTCAGGTATGGCAACTAGGTGGAAAATCTTGAGCATTTATCTCTTAAATCCTACTCATATGATGAATGAGTGTATCAATAATCATACTAAGAGTACAAAAAGTGTCAATCTCCATAACCTCATTCACTATAGAGGGAGTCTCTAGATGAAGTGGATTTTGGGTAGGGATCCTTATATGTTTATTAGGTGCATGATGTGCACCTGGTCAATTCTATGTAGATCCTTTCTGTTGGCCCTAAAATTCACCATAGTCAAAATAGTTTGGAATTTCATTAAGGACAAAATCACAGTAGAGTTTCCTCAAAAATTATAGAGGGACATAATGGTTATTACAAGGTGGATAGTCAAAAAACATCCACCATCACTCCCAAATATTATATTTAAACAAATTTTGTTGGCATCAATGGATTAGGAAACATTTGTTCACTATGGGAAATGGTGCATTGGTTGTTGGGTTGATAAATAAGGTACAAATTTGTTCTTTTGTTATTTCTTTCTTCTTTACCTCATATGTGGACAATTTTTTAACATAGTAAATCCTAAAAATATCCCTATATGAGCTCCATATATCAATTTAACTCATTATAAATTTAACTTAACCTAATACTAACTCTAGGGTATTGGCCAAATAGGTGCAGTGAGTGTTTGTGGAATGATCTCCCTCATTTCCCTAATTATCTACTCAATTTTAATTTTTTTCTCCATTATATGATTAGTTATATCCTCCAGACTACCTAGGGGATCTAGTATAACTATAGGAGGGTTAGGTAGAGGTTTAAGTGGAGGATTAGGAAGAGGGTTAGGTGGAGCATGCTGACCTGTTGGAGAAAAAATTCAAATCAAACTATGCAAAACGTTCACAAAAAATGATCAAGTATACAAAACTTGCCTCTTCTTCATGGTAGCATCATCGATCTCATGAATTCAAGAGAAAAATAAATGGGTTTAATGTGATATGGAGGGAAAAATTTAAGATAGAGAGAAAAAATGAATGTTAAGGAGAAAATCATGAATGCCAAGGAGAAGAAATAAAATTACCAATTCATTTTTTTTCTTTTTTATGTTTAGGTAACGCGTATGAATTCCTTTTAATTATAAGAAGGTGTACATGTTCCTATTGGTAAAGGAATACATATGCACTCCTTATACCAAAAACACATTCACACTATGGCTTGGGTATCTTGAGCCATGACACATACACATTATGTCAATAATGCATAGGCATTATTGGGTATGTCCATGAAATTGTCCCCCAAATTTGTGCACATAACCTAAATTTGTATTATTATATTTGGTATTAAAAATTAATTGTAATAAAATAAATATGACTTTTTATATATTTATAATAATGGGATTGCTATTGATTTTACACAATGAATTAAGTATTTTTTTAATTAATCCCATTCTATACAAGATAAATATTTTTAATAATTGATAGTATTATAAATTTATGTATAATGGGAACATGATAATTTTTAACAAGATAAGAATAATATGAACATCCAAATTCTAACCAATATTATATAACACAAGATTTGGAGATTCTTCACTAGAATACTAGACATGATAGTATATCGTAAAACCTTGCAATGGTAGTGTGGCATCACTAGATCTGAAATGTATATGCACAAAGATGAAAATTGACTGTATTATAATCTTGTGTAGAAGGGGTACATGTCCATTTTTAACATTATAATAATAATATTAACATCCATATTGTAATCAATATGATGTAATAAAATCTTTGTTGGATTCTTTAGTGGAATAATACACATAATAGTATATCATAGAACCTTGTGATGGTATCATGGCATCAAAAAAATACATATGTCATTCATGATATAATTGATTATACCTAGTGGCATCCCATGGTGAATTAGACCTAAAATGTATATTCATGAAGATGATGTGTCTTTTTATATTACATTTATATTTTATTTGGTCTTATCAATGAATTATAATAATGGAGATGAAACCGATATATCAAATTGAGCATGATATAGGAATATATACTTTAATTAATTCAATGGAGTATTAATGAGACTTAAATTACACATAACTATTCTATAATTTGCATGATATCAGAAAGAATTAGACCATAAATGCATAGACATGAGGACAAAATATGTTAGTTGATATTAAATTTGAATTATTGTATTTGATTTTAACAATGAATTGTAATTAAATAGACTTATATAATAAACATATTAATCATGATAAACAAGATAGGATCACTATTCTTGTCTAGTTTATAATGGATAGTTTCCATTCGTAGTATTCTTAAAATCTTGTATTATCATATGGTTATAATTTACAGTGTTCCCATTCTTATTCACACTTTAAACTACCAAAATTTCCCATTATAAACAATCAATTCATCCCATTCCATATAAGATAAGATTAGTATTATAACAATATTTTTGTGCAATAGACCACCTATTAAGCCTTTTCAAAAAATGATAGGATGAATATTCTTATATTATTCTTAATTTTAACTCACACAAAAAAGTGGCAACTATATATGTAGGTATGTATGTGCATACATACGTATATACATATGTACATACACATGTATGTATATGTGTGCGTATTTATAATGGTAAAAGACTATTTATTTTAATCCTATCTAAATGTCATTAATTTTAAGGTTTAAGTGGTTATATTAATTTTAATTAAATTAAAATTTAATTTAAAATACTATCTAGACTTCAATTTGTTCGATGTGTATTTTTATAATTTATTTTACACCTTAAATTTAATAAATAATAATAATTGTTTTTTGTAATTATTTTAAAAAAATCTATCCAAAGGAAAAAAAAGCTTATCAAATGTGAAAATTATCCCATAATTGATGATAAAAATAGATCATTGGTATTTTCATTATCTTTAAATTATAACATTATTTAAATAAAATCATGCTCACTTTATTTATAACTTTCTAACTAGGATGGGATTTGAAGCATGCTTTCCTTAATGGTTTAATGAAGTACGAGATTTAAAGTGCACTTTATAATATTTCATGTTGGCATATTTTACTCAAAGTTTGAAAATTACTTTTATCTCATGTAATACTGGACACAAACTAAGGGTATGTCTATTTAGGGTATGTGGCACTTTTACAATAATATAATTCTAAAATGCCAAAAATCTTATTCCTCTCTTTTTTATTAGTACTAACTACACTCATAAATGGATTTTTGGATATTTCAAAAATATTTTATGTAGGTACCATTGTAACTTAGATTTTCACCCCTTGAGGACATGCCTAAGTCTCCTTATCCAAGTGGCACAATGGAAACATCTCTCTTGCTATGGATAGTAATTTGGTGAGATGAATCTCTAGAAGGACTAGTTCCCTTGATGCACTCTTTGAAGTACTTTATTACCTATAAACATTAGATGAAAAGGGTTAAGAAAAAAACTAATAAAACTAAAAGGTGATTCACCAATAGTTTACTTCCTTCTATTGATTTAATTTATACTACTTATATCTAAACAAAACTTCTTTGACACAAAACTCACAACTCAAGATGGATTGTCACATCAATGTTTCATATGCTAGGTTCAAGAGGTATTTGTATTCTTAGGAGGGTAATGGATTATTAATTTGTGGAATATATTCATGAAACACTTTTAAAACACACATATACTTAAAAGATAACACTAAAAAAGACATACAATAATTACTCTTCTACACATTTGGTGAACAATCAAGGATTACATGTTAGAAAAGATGATCTTCTACTAAACAAGACCAAAAAGATTGAAATAAAACTCAATTTTATAGCATTTAAGTAGGTAAATTCACTTATTTTATTGCTTCAAGAGAAATTTAAGTACCAAATTGGCCAGGGTTTCACCATTAACCAACAGACACTGCCAAAAAGAGCCAAAAGAGTCAATATTTATAGCCTTTAAGAGAAGAACAGGATAAGGGAATTCTAAAGGTTAGTTAGAAACTTTTAAATATAATAAAATGAGTTATAATTGGATTATAAATATGTATGTAATGAACCATACAATGTTAGGAGGACCCATTGTCCATACAAGTAATGAAACTTATGAAAAGAGGCATAAAACTCCTAGTCTTGGCTCAAAAAATTGCCTTCATTATTTGAACCTATTTGAATGTACCAAAAATAAATAAGGATAGGTATGTTGATTTTAATTATATGTAAGTACTTTATTAATGTATCTCTATTAATTTTTTGCATTCCTACTCATCTATAAACTTTTGGAAAGAAGCCATCACTACCTATAGTTTAAAAACCTCCTTTTTCAGTCACCCCTTACACTTGTCTTAAAACATAGATTAATTTTTCCATTAAATTTTTTTGGAGGGAGTTAATTAAAATTTTAAATACTATCCATGTCCTTAAACTACTCAAGTACACCTTAAAAAGGCTCACACTTAGAGTTTTCACCCTTCTCACCCTTGTGTCCACTATGGCAGTTTTGACTGGCTAAGAGAAGAGCTCTAGTTTGGAAACTTAAGATTTATTTTAATTGAAATAAATTACCATATGTAGTTATTAAAATTCATAATATTCCCTCCAAACTTTATTTCATCTTCAAACTCCTCTTGTATCCTGTAAAACATGAAAAATGGTCAAAAATACCCTATTTTCACCCTGTTCATGAAATTCTATATAGATAAAAGATATGGAAGGAATATTTATTGAGTAATATATAATTGAAAATATATTTCATGGTCAAACTATTTCATCTAGATATATCTCCAATCTTGTTTTCTCCATCGTGTCTTGGTTAAGGGTTTAGTAGGGTTTTAGGCAGCTTTTAGTCTTAATATTTGTTCATAAAGATTTGAAATTGAACCTAAAACTAAATGACATAATATTTATTATATTTTACCTTAATAAAATCTCCAAATTATTTTATTTCCCATGTAAATCCTTATAAAATATTTGAGCACTTGAAGACATCGCATTGAGCTTATTTCTACATTTCTTGCATGTTTGGACTATCTTAAAGTTAAAAATATCTTTATTGTAGGTTAATATACATATAAAAATATCATAAATGTCTATTTTATCCCCTTAACACATCCCAATCATCTTGATATCCCACCAATATTTAGAAATGAATATGGACACCTAATTAGTTATAGGTCCCTTAAAGGCCTAATAGGCTGAACCTACACCCAGCTGGATTTGGCTACTTGGATTGATATTTTATAGTTGGTATGATTTATTATGCATAATTAAATATAATTAAAACCTAAAAATTCATTAAATAACCTCCCAAACACTTATTTTCACCTTTTCCTTTCATTCACCAACTAGGCCTAAAAAAACTTGTTTAGTTGGACTGTGTGCAAGGGAATTTTTATCATTTTGAGAGGTATAGGATTTAAATAATTACTAATAACACCTATTTTAATTTAAATAACCTAAAAACATGTTTACTTAGGTTATAAAATCTCCATATCAAGCCCATTTCCCATTTTGTACTCACTAGCTTGCTTTGTTAAACCCTAATTTTCTTAGATTGGCTGACCTATGAGACAAAATTTTGAGATATATCCCTCATCACCAAGGAAAATTTAGTATTTTTTTTGTTTTTAAAGGAAATTATTACTATTTTTACCAAATTTTTTATCTGGAATCCTTGATTTAGGTTCTTAACCAATGTAATATGGCCAAAAAAGGCCTTTAAATAGCCTATTTTCTTGTTTTTTCTTCAAATCCTCCTAATAGTGACCTCTATAATATAGACCAATAATTATATTTTATTTTAAAAATTTCCTAATTCTCAATTAGTTTTTATTAATCTTTATATTCATCTAAAAATACTCATTTTCCTTGGATTCCTCATACTTGACTATTGAGCAAAGAGGTTTACTAGCTTACTATACATACTGATAGCCTTGGCCAATAGGAAGAGTGGATGAAAATGTTTAAGGAATTTTTAACTATTTTTAAATAATTAATTGATAATTAATGTATAATATTAATTTTATTTTAAACCTTATCTCTTCCCATAAACACCTTCATCTCTTCTTCTCACCTTCATGTTCAAGACTGCAACATGGTGGATGTAGGTGAGCACATGGTTTTAAGAGGTCAATATAGGATTCTTCACATTGGTGAAGATTATGATGGTTATCATGTATATTTATAAAGTATAAATAGGTTTAATTCATGATCCCATCCTCTTATTATCCCTTCTTATGCACCTTTGGTCATGACTGAGTCCTCCACTATCCTCTGACTAAGACACCCTACTCTTTCACACCTGTAGGTGTAGATTATCTCATTTGAACCTTGAAAATGATTTTTTATGGTATAATGATGATATTAAAACAATAATTAAAGTAATTAAAACTAATTTATCATTCCAACTCTGTAAAACACCTCACATAAGCTTTGATTTTCAATTTGATGGATTATTGACTATGTTTCCTATTTGGAAGAGGCACTTGTAGGTGCACTTGTATAGTTTAGGTATGTAAAAAAACATAAAATAACTTATTTATATTTAGTTAAATTTAATATCATATAGGTCATTCACATCATTCTTATCCTTTCCATATGTATTTGAGCCTCAAGAATGAGTCTCTTCTTACCTGACTGAGACACCTATCTTTAGGCATGCTTGTAGGTTACTTTGCTACAACTACACTTATTGATGATGCTTAGAGGTATTAATGAGATTACTTTAGGTGATAAAGTGTATTATTAAAAAAATATCCTCCTTTAAAAACCTTAAAACACCATCCTATCATCAAATTTAGGTTACTATCCTATACTGAGATACTTTGCCCTTTGACCCTACTGTAGGTATCATTTACTTCTTGAGATTTGTGTATGATGTTTGATAATCTCCCTTAAACACAATTTTTGGTCATAAAATGCATTCTTAAACATAGAATAACCTTTACAACTACTAAATCACCATTTAGGTATCAATATTGTGGTCATTATTCTATACCCTATTTTAGGTGTGCATTTTTCTGTACAAGGGACACCTAAAGGCACTTATGAAGCTTGGAAATCATGCATAAAACTTATAGTGATGGTCTACATGATATTTGTATACCATTTCACCAATTTAAATGTTATATCCATGAAGGGTGAGTTCATTTTTTCTCCTAGGATGTCTAATATCATTCAAACTATCAAACTTGTAGATAAGACATCATGTTTTTAATGTTTTTGAGGGCCACTTTGAGGCTTTTAACTTCCCCCTTGCACTGACCTTATTGCCTCCATTCTTGGTAGAGATATTTTATATACTATATGACATAACATTAACCTATTTATATGCTATGATACCCTATGTAACATCATTATAGAAGGTCTACGAGAAAACCTTGGACATTTATTTTGATATTTTAGGGATGGTTTCCTAGAATTCAACCTCTTGTCTCTTCAAGATAATTACACACCTTTTTATCCCTTTGATAGTTAAAACAATTTTTAAATGGTTGAATAACATGTTATAAACTAAAATGGGGATTCTTCCATGTTTAAGTCCTTCACACAAGAATCCTCAAAGCTCTATTGGTACACCTATAGATGAATATTCTCACACATAGGTAGTAAGGCTTCTCTAGTTGTCATGGAATGAGCTAAATGAATTGTAAATTAATTTCAATGGTCTAAGGCCTCCTTCCATACCCTAAAATTAAATTTTCATATCTCAAAAGGATTGAAACCAATACCAATGCTCTGATGATGTCATCATGAGATGCCTATATGTGAAAATGAGCTAAATGTGGACAATAGTGTGAAATAGAATAATGTCATGAAGTAAGAAACCTCATGGACAACTCATAAGCATTTCTAACCTCTAAAAATTCATGATTTATACCAAGAAAACTTGAAATAAGTTCCAACACATAATTTCCAACATGAAACCACTTGCACACATTTGGAATGAAGTAGGTAGAGGCATGTCATGATTGATTTAGAATGATGAATGAGCTTGTGAACACACTTGCATTTTTTCCAAACATATTAATGAACTATTTTCCACTCTTGATGTCTTGTAAAATTGATAAACCATAATTAAAACTCTATGAACAAGATCGACAAGCTCATATATGTGACTGCAAGTGAAGTTAGGAATAAAGTTGACAATGGAAAAAGACAAGGTTTAAAACTACCCAGAAGATGACATTGTGAAACCAAAACATGGAAAAAAGTGTTCTTATGACCTTGAGACTTGTATAACATCACTTAAAAACTATAAAATGCCCCTAAAGGAGAACAACACTATACTAACAAAAACTTTGATTAAGACTACACATGTGAGACCTTCCTATAACATGGACTAATTTTCTCATAAATACAATATGAAACATGAAAATAATAATTTATAACATTTAATGATGTATCCAACATCTTATAGAACCAACATCACAAATTTTTTCTTACAAGTTTGATCAAAATTGAGCAAAACCTATAGGGTTCATGAGATAACTAGTAGAAAATTAAAATTAATTTCATGAGGATGTTTCATGAAGAACAAGACGCCATTAATCAAAACATTTATATATAAATTAATTTATCTAAGTTTAATAAAACCTCCTAGAATCATTTGACTTGAAACCTCTTAAGCTATCCATACTGAGCAAAAACTTGAAGGTCACTTCTATGTGTCTCAAAAACCAAGAAAGGAGCAGAATGGTTTTGGATTTAAAATGACACTTTCAGAGAAAAAAATGTATAAATTAGTTTTAAGAATGTTAATATTCCTTCCATGATCTTTTCCCATGTTGCACACTTCCCCATGGGTTGTACAAGTGCCATTATCTCTTTGTTTTTAGTTGTTTCTTGAATTTTAGCTAAGGAACTTACAATATTCTGATGTAACTAACATCCCTGATAGTTATACTGACCTATTAGACATTTTAAAGGAAAATATGATAGATAGGCACCTTAATAACTATGCCAATTGCAGTTATGACTCTTAAAAGCACATTAAATGACCCAAAATGACAAATACAATAATAAAACCAAGAATGAGGATAGACATACATTAAATAACATCAATTTATCCATAATATATCCTATGATAAATAATTACACCCCTAAAAAATCTAAAAATCAATTTTTTTACCTATAGGGTTCTAAATTTAACCTAAAAGTCAAATATAGTCAACATGCACTACACAAGATATTCAAATAATTTATATCACATCTCAAATAAGTACAATTATAAAATCATGTCATATTTAATATCCCTACTACACTAACAATCAGAGAAAAAATAAAATATATACCATGCTATATTTCATATGCTTAACAATTGTAAAATTTTGACGTATCACAAAATTTTATGGCAGGGTGTTTTTCAAATTTTAAAATAGGCACAACATTTAATGAAACATGTAATTTTTAAATTTTTAAATTTCCAAAATTGAATGTTGGGTGATATTTGTGTATATTCAGATGTATTATAATTTTTTGAGTATTGAAAGAATTAGATTTCCCTAGTTTGTTCTTGGGCAAGCAAAGAAACTACACAAAAAATATAGAGAGGAGAATGAGAGAATACTAGCAATGACATTGTATAAAGATAGATATATTTAGGTTTTAGGGATACCAACATCTTTTTGGGAGCCTATCAACACTAGATATAGAGATAGTCAGGTTTCATTGATACCAACAACCATCTTAGAGCTTATTGATAGTGTATATAGATAGATATAGTTTGTTTCAAGGAAACCAACATTCATTGAAGAGCTTATTGATAGTATAGATAGATAGATATAATCAAGTTTCAAGGATAGAAAACACTATCATGGAGTTTATTGATAGCATAGAGAGATAGATATAGTTGAATTTAATGGATATAGTGTCCATTTGGGATCCTAGAGAAACCTCATTCAATGACATATGAATAATATAATAGTGAAATGACAAAGATAAGAAGAAATTTAATATCAATGTTTTATCCTTAATAACTCAAAAAAAAGAAAAATATAACATCAATTTCTATAATTGGCATAGAGAGAAAGAACAACATATACTATGAAGTTTTAATGATTTATTCTTTGAAAAATCCTTATATCTACAACATGTAAATGGCATTCAATTTTAAATTCAAATGTCAACTATAAATAAACTCACATAAACATTGGTTTCCTTTTTAATATTTATACTGAGAACATCATCGACATACAAAATAAAAATGATAGTATATGTGCGTAAATTCCTTTTAACCTCCTTATGTAATCTTACTAATCTTTCAACAAATTTAGTTTTGTGAAAAAAATAAAAAAACTAGGTCCTTGAGTAATCACCTTATTAATCCCTTCCTCACTTTCATCTTTATTTTTCCAAGTTTAGCTTGACTCTTTTTTGTCTATAAATGTAGTTTTTGTGAAAAACTTATTAATATCAAATGTTACTAAGTCCTTGTCTAACCTCCACTAACTTCATTTTATTGTATGTAATTTTCATACTACAAAAACACAATTATTATAAAATAACTCCTTTTCTAATTTGTAATGAATTTTTTATCCTCTAAAATAATGAATATAAAATTTTAAAATCACTGCTATGAAATATTATGAAATATCTCCCTCATGATATATTAAACTTTCATTCAAATTCCAATTCATGTTTATATAAAAAAGAATTTTTTAATGAAAAAATAGTTAGTTTTAAAAGAGATTTGATTTTAGCAATAGTACTTATTCCTCTTTGAATGTGCACTACTACCTTATAACGAGTGGTTGATATTTATTTTTTTCCAAAATAAGAATTTATTAACAAGTAGAAGACTATATTCTACATAAGAAAAGAATATTTGATTATTAATTGATTAAATTATTTTTAACCTATTTAGAATGATCAAAATTGCCTATAATACAAAAAACATGTAATAAATTGTGAATATTATAAATTAAGAATCCAATGGGCTTTGCATGTGTGCAATGGGAATGTGACCATGAATCCACAATATTAAATTAAGACTAATATTAATAAGAGTCTGGTATGCCTTTTGTACAAAATTTATATATTAATTATATTATGAGAATAGAGCAAGAATTGATCATGGTATTCCCTAGTATACTAATATATTAATAGTATTTCAGGAATATTACTAATTAAGAATTCAATATTTATATCTTATGTAAAATGGACACATTCACCTTCCACACAAGCCAAGAGTATTGGATTCTTAATTTATAGTGTTAGACTTACCTTGATAGTGTGGAATGGGCACATTCCCAAATAATTGGAAAATATAAGCACAAAATCAATTAAGAATACAATATTATTATAATGTTTAGGTTGTTGGATTCATAATTGAAGATGTTAAAATTATATGTTTCAAAATAGGCATGTCCTTATTCTACACAATCCATAAAAATTATGAGCATGGGATTGAGTATGCCATATAACCTTGTGATGGTACCATTAGACAAATGTATATGTCATTCATGGTATAATTAATTGTACCTAGTATCATCCCATGGTGAATTAACCTAAAATGTATATGCATGAGGATGAGATGTGTTTGTTTGATTGTAAAATTTAGTTATTGTATTTGGTATTAACAATGAGTCATAATAAAATGGATATGTTATTTTATATCTTGATCATAATGGCCTTATGCCTAATTTTACACAAGACATGAAGAATTTTATCTATTAGTCCCATTCTACACAAGATAAAGATTTTTGGCATTTGATATTATGTAGAATGGGAACATGCCCATTTTGAACAAGATAAGGATAATATGAACATCAACATTCTAACCAATATTATGTAACCCAATCTTGGAATTAGTTTTTAGTGGGGTATTGGACATAATATTATACTACAAAACCTTATGATAGAAATAGGACATCAAATATCTTTACGTGACATTTATAGTAGAATCAATTATACCTAGTGGCATCCCATGGAGAATTATACCTAAAATTTATATGCACAAGGGCAAGATGTGTCTGTTTGAGATTAAAATGATATGAGTGTATTTGGTCTTAACAATGCATGGTAATAAAATGGAAATGATATTTTATATCTTGATTATAATGGGCTTGTGCCTAATTTTACACAAGACATTAATAATTTTATGAATTAGTTCTATTGTACACAAGATAAATATTTTTTGGCAGTTTATAGTATTTTAATCTTGTGTAAAATGGGCACATGCCAATTCTGAATAGAATAAGATTAATATGAACATCCACTTTCTAAACAATATTCTGTAACACAAGATTAGGGTCAATTTTTTAGTGGAGTGCTAGACATAATATTATAAATTAGAAATTTGTGTCAGTATTGCAATATCATTAGACATGAAATGTATATGCACAAGGATGACATGTGTAGGATGGGCACATGTTTTAACATAATATTGGGGAATTCTTTAGTGGAGTCTAGATATAATAGTGTATTATGTAACCATTCAATTGTATTTTGGGATAATAAATATACATATGTCATTTTTGGTATAATCAATTATACCTATTAGCTTCCACACATAATTACACCAAAAATTTATATACACAAAGAGATTTGTCTATTTGATATTAAATTTGTATTAATACATTTGCCTTAACAATGGATTATTAAAAAATGGAGATGATATTTTATATCTTGATCAAATTGGGATTGTGCCTACTTATATTCAATACATTAATACTTTTATTAATTAATTCCATTCTATACAAGATAAATATTTTTGTTAGTTGATAGTATTCCAATATTGTTCAAGATAAAAATAATGAACATCTACATTCTAGCAATGTGGAAGGGATGGAAAAAACAATTTTATGGAATATTCAACCACTATGAATGGCCATATTATCAAAATAAACCATTCACTATCAACGATAAATATGGAAAGAGATGTCACTCCATTCCCCCATCAACCCAAAACTACCAAAAATGCTAAAAAAAATAAACACATCCTACACTAAAAATATAGTATATATCACCCAAAAAGAAGTAGAAATAAAAAATCCAAAGGCAAAAATCCCACATAATAAGTAGACATAGAGGGTGAAGAATAAGAAATGTTAACTCAACCATAATATTTTCCAAGGCATAATAATAGGATGAAAAAGTACTTACATAATTGTCATGACCATTTTTTTACACTTTATGTTAAAATAGACATGATTACCATCAACTCACATTAAACCAAACCATAGAATAATAAGTGGTTATATATGTATATATATGCCTATATAATTTTATTATCAACTACTATATAAAACTTACCAAATGTGTGCCACAAGATGAGAAGTGAACGGTCTTTAAATTCATCCATGAATGCTAAATGATTTATTTGTTAACATAATCCCATAGTTATCATATTGAAAAAATTAACTCGATTGTAAATATTAACATCAGTCTATTGATAACATAGTTGGGTGTCACATGTCCCCTTTGGGTATACTCCACACCAACACTCATTGGGTCATGATCATGTCATATGGCAAGATGAAATGACCCAAGCCTAATTCTAAAGTCCAAGCCCTCCAAATTTTCAAGTACTGAGATGCTACCACTTGGAAGCATCTTGGGTCCTCATGCCCTATTGTTTCATATATTTACACCATTAGAGAGGGTTATTTAGGAGCTCTCCAACCTATCCAAATAATGGGAACACCTCCAAGTTGTGGGTATCATATAATGGAGGTGAACGTCTATGTTATGGGTTAGCTCCCTAGGTATATCAATTAGGCTCTTAGAAAACTACTCTAAACTACTAGTTTCCAAAGAAAAAGGTTAGAAAGAGGAGAAATGGATAAATAAAATAAAAAATGGTGATAAACCTATATTTGACACTCCTCCTTGCTCTGAAACACATACATATGATAGCCAAGATATCATACACAAACTCCATAACTAGCTAGTTGCATAAGTTTTTCTTAAGAAGGCTAAAGGAAATAATACAAATGTGGAAGGGATGACCATATAAATAGCCTATCCTCACCTAATGACTGAGATAGCACATACTAATACCTAAAAACATAAAATTATCTTGCATAGATGCAAGAGAGAGAGGGAAAACACCAAGAAAGAGACATCCTTCACAAATTATTGTTGCACAAACTCAACTAAATGCAAGACGATAACATAGATAAAGGTAAATGAACTCTTATATTTTTGTCAATAAGTGTTTCAATTAAAAAAAATTAGGTGTATGCCATACCATAATAGTAATTAGTATCTTACAATGAGAAAAATGAGAGATATATAGAAGGGAAGAGAAAAGAGGAAGAGAAAGCTTTTAATCCTCAATTAATGCACTTAAACCAACATATTTTGACCATCCAATGTATAAGTTATAGCTTTAGTCTTTCCTTTATATCCTTTTATCATTGATACTCACCCTTTATTGCAATTTAAGCTCCTTTTGACCTCAAAATCCTTCTTTTTCTCCCATTGGCCTAAAGAAGGCTCTTAAGGTCTAAAACCTTGATGACATGAGTGATGTCATCTTCCAATATATGGAGAAAATATTCAAATTCTATAATTTCATAATTAATGATCAAAATGGATCCTAAAAGTGCCTCAAGTCCTTAAAAAACTCCTCCACTTGCCTATTATGCCCCATTTCCACTTGTTCTTCTAATACCACTTGACAACATGGTTAGTTGTTTTGGCATTCAATTTTCACAAATGTTGAGGGTTAGTTGAAATGATTAAAAAACCATAAAGTAACTTAGGTATATTTCTAATTTAAAAAAAAAAAATTCTCCTAAACCTATAAATGAAAAACCATTGAACCTGCAATTATCCCTTTGAACCTACACCTTGACCATTATAGACCCTTTGAGAGCCTAGGCCACCATGAGAGTCTTCACCTTTAACATTGAAACTACTGCTATGATATTTATTATAAACTTACAAGGTATTTTAAATTCCATATTATGCTTTATTGACCACTTATTGTCTTGAAACAAATCTAGTTCTTCATGACTCCATTAATGGAGGTCAACTATGTTGAAAACCTTCATAACTTACAATTTTAGCCATTTTGGGTCTCAAGACAGCTCACACATGCCAATTTTATTTTCCAAATGGGTCCAAAAAATGAATATGGGAGTTTAGTTTATTAATGTTTCAAAAAAATTCTATGACCAATACAAGGCGATTTATGAGGTTTCAAGATGTTTTGGGCAAAATTGGTCTTTTGAGATGGATAGGCAAGCTAAAACCTACAATTAGATTTGATGATGGTTATTAATTTTTTATGGTGAACTATGGAAATTGAGAGAGGTTTATGGATTAAAATTAGGACCCAAAACATTATAAAAATTTTAGGTCCTAAATCTTTCCCATATTTGATAAATGTTTAAAACAATTTGTCTTTTCATGTGTCAAAAAGGCAATTTAAAGGTTTAAGAGTGGGCAAGCTTCTTAATGATTGTTAATAAAACTAGGGGTATTCATGGATGGATAAATTAATTAAATTGGAAGATAAAAATCATCAATTAACCTTACCTAACTCCTTATCCCTCTATTCAACTTCTATGACACATGCCAAGCAAGTGAAACTTGACCTTCAAGTTCCAAGACTACACTTGGCCGAGAGAGTGAAAAAAAGGCCAAAACCAAAATTTGACCTCAAATGGGTTTTAAGAGATAATTTTATTATTTTAACATGTAATTAATGTTATAAATTGTTTTAAATTTTTTTAACACCTAAAAAATATCAAAACTTGATTACTCACTTGTTAATCTATCACTAGCCTTCTCAAGGCATGCATTGGCTTTGGGGTCTTTATACATTTTTGAGGTATTCCATGGAATATTTAAAATATTAGTAATATTAATGTGATGTATAACCTTATTTTTGTACCATTATAATCCATTGGATGACTCTGGATCTCCTTAAAGTAGCCTGAGAAGGTTTGCCACCCTTTAGGCATAAGTGTATCTTAGGGAGTCTTTTGCTAGTTTGAGCCACTTAGGGCCTTTCCTACCTAGTATAGAACATTGAGATAATGATAATGTATATATTTTATAATTATAATCACTATTAAATCCATAAATTCCCCATTTGGCTACTGTAACCTTCACTTTTAGACTTGGTTTTGAGCAAGGACTCCATTAATGGAGATATGAAAGCTTGATTTTTTCCTTTGATAACCCTCCTCTGCAATTATTTGGACCATACTATAATTTTTATGTGTTTTATTTTCCATTTAAAACCTCATATATTATTTATACACGTGATAAATCCATAAACTCATGTGATAAAACCCAAAACATGCATCAAGGACTAGAAATTGCCATAATGTTCCTTAGCCAAAAGAGTGAAAAAGAGCTAAAAGAGTGAAAAATAATGGTTCATTTATAAAATAAGATTATTAAATGATTTAAAACATTTAATTTATGTTTATAAGATCTTTCAAATCATTATTTTCATCTAAAACATCCATTTCCTTTTTGGGGTCCATACTAGCTCTCTCATGTTTGTGAGAAACAAAAAAACTAGGAAGTGAGAACAAGACATATATTGAGATATATTGGGTCTAAATACCTCATTAAATTTTAATTAGGAAATTTAATAACTCATAAAACTTTTAAAATATATATTTTTTAATCATTAAGTCAAATAAAACCTCTTAAAACAACAATTTATTCCTTTTACACTTAGAAATTATGAACTGTGAAATATAGGGAGCAAGATATAGGTGTATCTTGATATTTATAAGGTATAAAGACCATTTTTTTTTTAACTTTTAAATACACATAAAAATTATAACATAATTATATTTTATCATTAATTCACTTAAGTTCCTCAAAAATTATTTTTCCAACTATTTACATTTACATGCCAAAACCTTAAATTTGGCCAACTTGCACTTTTTCTATTTTTACATCTAAAATTTGAATATGATCACTATAATAAGGATTTTTAATAATTAAAATCACCCTAAAATTACTTAAAAACAATCACGTGAGGTTAAAACCATATGTCATACCTTATAGCCCTCTGAGAAGCTTGCCCAACTACATGTTCTCTTCAACATACATGCATAGGATTATTATTGATGTAACAAAGAGTATTTACACTATTATCATGAAAAAAAATTATACATAGATAAAAAAACTCATTATCACCAACTCTAAAAAATTCTAAAGTTTTATTGTACATCTATATGACCCAAAAATCATTTTTACTAAAACTAGCTAGTTAGTTGCCTGGTTTTTTAATGCTTCCTACATTCATGATTGAGCTTGGTTATTTAACCTTATCATAATGGAATGAGAGTGATGAAAAGGTATTTTTTATTTTATATAATACTTATCACATAATCATTACCCTTTAAAATAACTAAAAATTATCCATGGTACCTTTGCTCCACTTTTCTATAGACCTTTATGCTTGATTATTCAGGGTTTCTTGATTTGGTTATAGAAGTGAGTTTTAGGTGGTGATTGGTTGAAATTAAAGGGTAAACATGGTGAAGACATTGGATAGGTTTGAATATACCCATTTATAATTTGATATACCTCATACTTCAAGGCACTTCTTCCAACCCATTATGACTCATACAGTCCATACACAATTCTTCCAAGTACACAACCTTCTCTCTTCCCATTAGGTTGCTCAGTGAAATAATATATTGAATTATCCACAACACCCTAACAAGACCTCTCTAAGATGTTACATTGATTCATCAAGGCATAATTAGAGGGAGATAATTTATCAAGGTAAGAAGAGCATTAATTGACCTATTGGAATGGCCTAGTACATATAATCAAAAGTTTTGTATGTAGGCCAATTTTGGCTAACATTTCTGGCAACCTCTTGGGATTGCATGCCTATCTATGAAAAATAATAGTTGCCTTAGTATATTAATTAGGATTATAGGGTCACAAAAATATTTCTCAAATTTATTTTCAATTGATCAAAAGGCTAATTTTTTTTGATTAGGACTCTCTCAATAGCAAGAACATGAGAATCAAGGACAACAAATGTGCTCAAAACACATAGGGAAGGGAAACACACAATAGAAGGAAATGTGCACAAAGAACTTGGATGAATGGAAAAAATGTAGGGATAAATTACACATCTAATATAATATATACAAGGCTCTCAAACACACTAGTACCTTCCACCTAGATTAAATGGAAAATCTTTTGGATCACTTCCTTCATGAGATGGGTCATGGTGTGAGAGAGCATATTTGGGTGTCAATTTGAATAAATATAATATTACATTGGGGTGATTGATTTTAAATATTATTGACATGATATTAAGTGGATTAAAATGGACAAGCATGCCTCTATTGCATACATATTGGTCCAAGTCTTCAAAGTTTGATTCATGTTGGACTATAAGATCACTTGAAATATTCTCATTTGATGTCACTTTTGAATTTGAAGGTTGACTATCTAAGCTTAGGAAAAATATTTATAATTCATCCAAAAATTTATCTTCCTCTTGGTAATTTATAGTATGGGTATTCATTTTATGCTCTTGATTTGACCAATATTATTCAAACTTGAAAACATCAGTACTACCTTCAAGTGACACTTCATCTCATGATTGATCAAATGCTACAACGTTATTCACCCATGGCCAATTAAAGTGGAATATTTGTCTCTCAATAACCTCTTTATGAGTTTCCACTTGTTAATACACCACTTATATATCACTTTTTGGGTCACCAAGAGTGCCTCTAGTTACCTCAGTTAACTCATAATTATTTGACAACATATAACTTACTTTGAATAATTCAAACAATTCTTCGTAGTTACCTTGTTCAAAAGTTTTTTGCACATTTGAGTTAACATTGAGGACATTTGGTTACAATTATAATACATCAATATTCTAAAACTCACCAAGATTTTATAATAACTACTCCTCTATCTCTTTTTATTTCACATTTATAACCTCTTTAAAATGATCAATTGACTGATTGACTGCTACAACCATATCAATTTATGTACCTTACTCATCTTCATCTTCAACCATACCAAATGGAAGCTCTTGAAACAAATAAAAATCTATTTTTATCTAAAATAAAAATTTAATACACATCTCTTCAAGTATTAAGGCATCAATATACCTTCAATTGAATTTACCTCTTGTTATTCGTCAACCTCTGCAAACTCATTTTGGTCTTCCATTTATTCATTCAGGGTAGAATCATAATGGTATATTTTTGGATATATAATTGGAAACTAATAAATCCTTTCCTTTTCACCATGGAATTTTATAGTATATCCTTTATTAAAGAGGGATATGGTGGGAGGGCGAAAAAGTTTACCTTGCTTGTAAATTAGAAGAGTATCCTTCCAACTAGGTACTTTGAAGGGTTTTTTAGGTGGTTCTTGGGGAAGGGAGAGAGAGTATTGAAAATATTTTATATAAATATCTTTGATATGAGCTATGGTTACTTGATTCACTTTTTGAACAACTAATTTGTCCTCCTCCAAGACTACTTCTTGGACTTCCTCCACTAGCAGATCTTCTTTCTTCTCAATCCTCTCCTTGATTGATTTCCATGATGGGAATGTGTAGGGTATAGACACCTTATCTTCTTCTTAAATGGGTATAAAAGAGGGTGGTTTCATAAGAGAGGGCATGAAATATTAGGGTCTAAGGTGTATGGGGTGTCCAAATTGAGATGATTTCAAAATATTGAGTGGGAATGGGCATATGGGTAGGATACAACAAATTTATTGGTTTGGGTTTGACATACTCATCCTTATAATGATTCAACATATCCTCTATTGAGATTACTGATTCATTTACTAAATTATTCTCAAAGTCTAGATAACCCCCCTCGTTAATGGCTACCATGACACTCCACAATTCTTACAAGAAGTCTCTTGTTCTATTGATGGCATGGATGGGGAACTCTTTTACAATTGATACCTCTACATTCACCTTCATGATCAATCTCCCATGGATTATAATTATTTAATTGACTCTTGACAAAGATGATATTTGATAGTTTTTACTGGGGGGATGGATTTAATCATAAACAGAGGTGGGAGAGAGTGATTGGGGTCTATTATTGATTACTCTCATTATTAAGAACAACTGATAGTCATTGAATTTCATGGCTTGGTATTTCCTAACCAAGCACTCTTCTTGAAACCTCAACACTTGATCCTAAACAAAATCTTGGTGTTCAAGATTTTATTGCTGCCTGTCACTCTTTAACCCTATCACTCTCTCAATTCTCTTTCAAAATCAATTATTATCTTCTAAGACTCTTTTATGTTTGACTAAAGAGAGATAAACTCTGATAAGGCTAATACACTGAATCTTGAGACCCACTTGGGGTGAAGCCATAAATGTTTTTAATATGATATAAAGGATAAGGGAGCAAGGAACATGTATTTTGATCAAGTGAGTGATAATCCATACCAAATAATGATGATTAGGAACTTGGGTTGATTTTAATAGATAATAAATGCTTGGAGTCACCATTGGTGTTTGCACACATACCTCCAAATGTTGATTAGATAAAGAGAACACCAAAAATCTTCACTCAGTGAACGATATGGGTCCCAATGGGTGTGCCAAAAACTATTGTGGCATATATTTTCACCCTTGAAGTGGTTTATTTAGTCTCTCTCCAACTAGACACATAATAGGAAAAAACTCTAGGATATGGGTATCCTATAATGGAGGTGAACCTCTAGGTTATGGGCCAACTCCCTTGGTGTATCAATTAGTCTCTCAGAAAACTACTCTAAACTAATGATTTCCAAATAAAATGGTAATAAAGAGGATAAATAGATAACTAAAAGAAACCAAAGGGATGATACACCAAGATTTTACACTCCTTTCTCTAAAACAAACAAAGATGATAGCCAATAAATCATACACTCACATAAAATCCATAACTAGCTGGTTGTATAAGTGTTTCTTAATAAGGCTCAAATAAATAAGAAAAATTAGGAATGGATGATAATATACACATCTTATATTCACCTCATGACTGATATAGCACATCCTAATACATACAAACATAAAACTATCTGGCATATAGGCAAGAGAGAGAGGACAAACACTAAGAAAGAGAGATCCTTCACAAAGTATTCATGCACAAAATCAACTAAACACAAGATGAAATTATAGAGAAAGGTAAATGAACTCTCATATTTATATAAATAGGTTTTTTAATTAAAAAATGGGTAGGTATATGCCATACCACAAGCGGAATAAGTATTATACAATGAGAAAAATTATAGATATATAGAAGAAAGGAAGAGAAATGAGGAGGAGAAACCTTTCAATCCTTAATTAATGCACTTGAACCACCATATTTTGATGATATAATGTATAATGGAGAGATTTAGTCATTCCTTTCTATCCTTTTCTCCTTGAGACTCACTCTTTCTTACACATTAAGGATCTTAAGGTCTAAAACCTTGATGACTTGAGTGATGTCATCATCCACTTCATGGAGAAAATATTAAAATTATATAATTTCCTCATTTAATGATCCAAATTGATCCTAAAATCTCCTCAATTCCTTTAAAAACTTCTCAACTTACCTATTACACCCCATTTCCACTTTTGCTTCTAGAACCACTTGACAACATGGTTAGTTGTCTTGGCATTTGATGTTTAACTAACCTTGAGGCTTAGTTAAAATTATCATAATACCATAAAGTAACTTTAATCTATTTTCACTTTTATAAATAAAAAAATCTCTTAAAATATTAATATAACACCATGGAACCTATAATTTTCCCTTTGAACCTACACCTTGACCATTAGAGACCCCTTGAGATCCTAGGCTACCATGAGAGTCTTCAGCCTTAAGCTTGTCAAAGCTCCTAGAATCTTGATTATGACCTTATATGGTATTTTAAATGACATATGATTATTTATTGACCATTTTTGGTCTTTAAATAGACCTAGTTCTTCATGACTCCATTAATGGAGGTCAACCATGTTGAAAACATTCAAAACATACAATTTAGCCATTTGGGGACTCAAGACAACCCACACGTGCCAATTTTATTTTAAAAATGGGTAAAAAAGGTTATTATGATACTTTATTAGTTTTCATATGTTTATAGGATCGTTTGAATTTAATTTAGGAGGTTTTAAGAGGTTTTGGGAAAAACTAGTCTTTTGAAAGGGCTAAGCAGGCTAAAACCTGCAATTAGCTTTAATGATGGTTCTCAAATTTTAAGGGTGAACTAGGTAAAATAAGATATTTTTGTGGATTAAACTTAGGTCCAAAAATATACTACAAATTTAAGGTCCTAACACTTTCCCATGTGTGAGAAATGTTCAAAACAATTTGGCTTTTCAGGTGGTAAAAAAGTAATTTGAAGGTTTGAGAGTGGCCAAGCTTAATAATGGTTATTAATAAAAACATGGGTCTTTTTTGATGGATAAATTAATTTAATGGGAATATAAAAACATAAATAAAACTTACCTAACTTGATATACCCCCATATAACCTCTATGACATGTGCCAAGCAAATGAAACTTGACCTTCGAGCTCCAAGAATGCACTTGGTCGAGAGAGTGAAAAAGAGGCCAAAAACCAAAATTCAACCTCAAATGAATTTTAATAGATCATTGGATTATTATGACATGTAATTAATTTTATAAATGGATTAAAAATTCTTTTTAACACTCAAAAAAGAAAACTTGATTAGTCACTTGTTAATCCATCATTAGCCTTCTCGAGGCATACATTGGTTTTAGGGTCTCTCTACATGTTTGAGGTCTAGAATTTAATAATTGAATAATCAAGAATATTTTTGTGAGTTTTAAATTTATTTTATAACCATTCTAATTTATTTGATCACTATGTATCTACTTGAAGTAGCCTGAGAAGGTTTGCCACCATCTAGGCATAGGTGTATCTCAAAGAGTATTTTACTAGTTTGAACCACATGGGGCCTTTCCCACCTATTATATCTCACTGAGATCATGATATGTATATGGGTCAAACTAATGATAAATCTTCACTTCATAAATTCCCCATTTTACCCCTATAATCTTCACTTTTAGACCTAGTTTTGAGCAAGGACTCCATTAATGGAGATATGAAAAGTTGATTTTTTCCTTTGATAACCCTCCTCTTCCATTATTTGAACCATATTATCATTTTTATAAGGTTTATTTGCCACTAAAAACCACTTATCTGATTAATACACCTACTCAATCCATAATATCATGTGAAAAAACTCCAAACATGCATGAGGGACCAAAAAATACCATAATGCTCCTTGGCTAAAAGGGTGAAAAAGAGCTAAAAGAGTGAAAAATGGTAGTTAATTAATAAAATTGGTTTCTTAAAGGGTTTAAAACCTTCAATTTATTTTTATAATATATTTACAATCATTATTTTAATTCAAAACATCCATTTCCCTCTTGAGATTCATACTAGCTCTATCATGCTTGCGAGAAACAAGAAAACTAGGAAGTGAGGAAAGGCCATATATTGAGATATATGGTGTCTCAATACCTCATTAATTTTTCATTATGATATGTAATAACTCCTAAAAATATTAAAGGATTTTTTGACATAATTCAATCAAATAAGACCTCATATTATGAACATCCACATGGTTTCCATTTCTCTATAACATAAGTTTGGTGGGATTCTTCACTAGAATAATATAATATCATACTATAGAACCTTTGAAAAATACTATGGCATAAAATAAATACATATACTATTTGTGGTTTAATTTATTTTAACTAGCAACATCCCATAGATAATTAGAGCTGAAATATTTTTCAACTTCTAGTCAGACACCCCATTTTATGAAATTAAATCCAGACCCACTATTTATTTAATATCCCATTGATAGTTTTCTAATCTTGTGTATAATGGGAACATTCCCATTCTAAACAAGATAATACTAATATTACCATACACCTTCCAACTAATAATTTATAACACAAGTTTGAGGGTATTCTTTAGTGGAGTATTAAACATAATAGTATAACGTGTAACCTTATGATGGTATGAAGGCATCAGACAACTACATGTACCATTTGTAATATAATAAATTATACCAAATATATTCCCATAGATAATTAGACCATAAATGTATATGCACGAGGACAAGATGTGTCTATTTGATATTAAATTTATATTATTATATTTGGTATTAAAGTTGCATTATAATAAAATGGGTGTGATATTTTATATCTTGATCAGAATGGTCTTGTGCCAACTTTTACATAGGAAATTAATAATTTTATCAATTAATCCCATTCCACATAAGATAAATATTTTTGGTATTTGATAGTATTCTAATATTATTTATAATGGGCACATGATCATTATTAACAAGATAAGAATAATATGAACATCCACATTATAACAAAGTAGAATTGATAGAGAAGATAGTTTTATGACACATTTAACAACTATGAATATCCAATTAATAAAAACTAACACATTCATGATCAACAATAAATATGACAAGATATTTCATTACACTCTCACATGAACCTAAAATTGCTAAAAAATGCTACAAAAACAACAAACACATCTTGCACTATAAAACTAGTATATGCCACCCAAAAATAATAAGAAATTGAAAATTAAAAAGCAAAAATACCATACAACAAAAAAAAAGGTAAACACAGAGGGTGAAGAAGAAAAAAAAATTCATAAAATTCCTTGACCATCAGATTGGCCAAAACATAATAAGAAGTTGTAGAAGTAGTTACGCAAGTGTCATGCCCAATTTCTTAAACTTTATTTTAAAATAAACATGACTAACATCAAATCATATGCAACTAGACCTTAGAAGTGTAAGTGTATATATATACATATATATGATTATCCAATTTTCTTATCAGCTTTTAAATAAAATTTACCAAATGTGTGCCATTAGATAAGAGGTTGAAAATTCTTCAAGTTCATCCATGAATGAAAAAGGATTTATTTTCTAGAATAATCCTATGGTTATCATGTTTAAAACATTAAATCGGCCATCAATCTTATCTTTTGTCCATTTCTAAAACAATTGAGTGCCATGCTGACCCTTTATGTCTAATCCATGCCTAAAATCATAATGGGTTATGATCATACCATATGGGAAGATCATGGTCCCTCAACCTAATTTTACATTCTAATTCCTCCAAGTTTTAGAGTACCATAATGATTTTTCTTGGTATCATATTTAGTCCTTAGGCCCCCAAAGGAATTAAGGATATTAGATCCTAGTTTTAAGGTCTAAGCCCTGCAAGATTCCTCATATTAGGATGTTACCACTTGACAACATATTAGGTCCTTGAGATCCTTAGATACATTAAGGGGATCAGGTCCTAATTTTAAGTTTTAGTCCCTCTGGGCTTCCTATTACTAGGATACTACTACAAGTAACATCTCAAGTCCTTGGGCCCATGGAGATATTAAGGGATTCCTCAAAGCTCAAAATCCCAAGAGGCTTTGAGTCCCTAGGAGACTAAGACTTAAAAAACCACCAATACTTAGATACTAGAGTATTTTACATAATAGTGTATCATAGAACCTTGTGATGGTACCATGACATCAAATAATGACATATGTAATTTTTTGTATAATTCATTACACTTAGAAACATCCCACAAAGAATTAGACCTAAAATGTATATGCATGAGGATGAGATGTGTCTATGTGATATTAAATTTATTTTATTATATTCGTTACTAATAATGAATTTTAATAAAATGGATATGATATTTTATATCTTGATCATAATGAGATTTTGCCTACTTTTACATAAGACATTTATAATTTATCAATTAATCCCATTCTACACAAGATAAGGATTTTTGGTAGTTGATAGTATTCCAATCTTATGTAGAATTTGCACATACCCATTGTAAACAAGATAAGAATAATATGGGCATCCACATTTTTTACATTTTTATGTAACACAATCTTGGGGGGACTCTTTAGTCAAGTACTAGACATAATATTATACCACAAAACTTTTTGATTATACTAAAACATCATATGACTACATATGCCATTCACAGTATTATCAATTGTAACTAGAATCATACCATAGATAATTAGACCTAAAATATTTTTTCAGCAACTTCCACTCAAACATCCCATTTTATGAAATTGAATAAAGACCCACTTAATATATATCCTCTTATGGATTTTAGGGTCTATTTGTATTCAAATTAATGGTAGTAATGTTTATTTTAATATTAAGTGTAAATAATGGGCATGACACTTTTTCAATTGCTTCTATAGTTTCTTTTTGTACTTTGGCCAATTTGATGGTTGAGTATTTTTTTGATGTTTCTTCTTATTCACCCTCTATGTCTACTTCATGTTTTCAAATGTGGGATTTTTAGCTTTCAATTTTCTATTTATACTTTTTATTGGGTGGCATATAATTTGTTTACAATGTAGGATGTGTTCATTGTTTTTATAGCATTTTCAATGGTTTTGGGTTGATGTGGTAATTGATTGAGATCTGTTTTCATTTTTTTTTATCATGAATGTGTTTTTCTACTAAGTTGGTCATTCATAAAAAATTAATGTGCCAAAAAACTATATTCTCATCCCTTTTCATGATTAAAAAAAATATGAAAAGAGATCTCAATCCATTACCATATCAACCCAAAACCATTGAAAATGCTACAAAAACAATGAACACATCCTACATTGTAAAAAAATTATATGCCACCCAATAAAAAGTAGAAATAGAAAATTGAAAGATAAAAATCCCACATTTGAAAACATGAAGTAGACATAGAGGGTGAATAAGAAGAAACATCAAAAAATAACTCAAGCATCAAATTGGCCAAAGTACAAAAAGAAACTATAGAAGCAGTTGAAAAAGTGTCATGCCCATTATTTACACTTAATATTAAAATAAACATGACTACCATTAATTTTAATATAAATAGACCACATTCATGATTTTATTTTCAATTGTTAGAGAAGATTCACCACATTCATGCCACTGAATGAGAGTTTGAAGAGTCGTAAAGTTTATCCATGAACACTAAAGGATTAATTTTATAGCATACACCCATGGTTATCACATTGAAAATGATAAGTTGGTTGTCAATCTTAGCCTTACTCCATCACTAACACAATCAATAGCCACATGTCCCCTTAAAGTCTACTCCAGACCTAAACTCATAGTGGGTCATGATCATGCCATATGGAAAGACCATTGGACCCCAAATTTCAAGTACTAGGATGTTGCCACTTGGTATCATCTTGGGTCCTCAAGCCCATAGAGACATTAAGGGTATTTTACTCTATTTTAAAGCTCTATGCTCTATTGAATTCCTATTACTAGGATGTTTTCACCTGATAACATCTCTAGTCCTTGGGCCTCTAGAGGCATTAAGGGGATTAGTCCCTAGTTTGAAGGTGTAAGCCCTCCCAACTTCATAATACTAGTATGTTACCACCAAGAAACATTTCAAGTCCCTGTTCCCACATAGGCATTAAGGTATTCCTTGGGGATCACAAGCCTTTGAGGTTCTAAGTCCTTAGAGACTACCACCTAGTGAACCATTGGTACCTAGATACTAGATTACTAGACATAATAGTATACCATGTAACCTTGTGATAGTATCATGGCATCAGATAGATACAAATGCCATTCACAATATAATTATTATACTTAGCATAATCCCATAAATAATTAAAGTTGAAATGTATAATCATGAGGACAACATGTGTCTATGTGATATTAAATTTATATTATTGTATTTGGTATTTATACAGCATTGTAAAAAAATAGAGATGATATTC
This sequence comes from Torreya grandis, assembly GCA_037957365.1. Taxonomy (NCBI): domain Eukaryota; kingdom Viridiplantae; phylum Streptophyta; class Pinopsida; order Cupressales; family Taxaceae; genus Torreya; species Torreya grandis. Next base: position 315,629 of record JARHVA010005022.1, read on the forward strand.
AATATCTTTGTCAAAATGGGATTATGCCTACTTTTACACAACATTAATAATTCTATCAACTAATCCCATTTAACAGAAGATAAATATTTTTGGTAGTTGTTAATATTAAAATCATGTGTATAATGGGCACATGCCCATTATAAAAAGTTAAGAATAATATGAACATTTACATGGTTTCCATCTTTATATAACATAATATTGGGTGGATTATTTAGTGGAACACTAGATATAATAGTATACTGTAAAACCCTTCGATGGTACCATGACATCATATAGCTACATATTCAATTCATGATAAAATTGATTTTAACTAACATCATCTCATGGAAAATTAGACCTAAAATAATATTTCAACAACTTCCACTGAAACACCCTATTTTATGAAATCAAATGGGGACCCATTATTACTTGAATATCTCTTTGATAGTATCTAATCTTGTGTAGAATTGACACATGCCCATTATGCAAAAGATAGGAATAATATGAATATCCACCTTCTAAATAATATTATATAACATAAACTTTAGGGGATTCTTTAGTGGAATAATGGACATAATAGTGTATAACAAAACCTTGTGATGGTTCAAGGGCATTAGACAGTTACATATGTTGTTCAGGGTATAATCAATTGTACATAGCAACTTCCCATGGAAAATCAGACATGAAATGTGTATGCATGATGAGTAAATGTGTATGTTTGATATTAAATTTTTATTCTTTTATTTGGTCTTAAAAATGAATTTTAATAAAATGGATATGATATTTTATATCTTGATCAAAATGGGCTTGTGCCTAATCTTACATAAGACATTAAGAATTTTATCAATTAATCTTATTATACACAAGATAATTTTTGGTGGTTGATAATATTCTAATATTGTGTATAATGGTCACATTACCATTATGAACAAGATAAGAATAATATGAACATCCATATTCTAATAAGGTGGAAGGGACAAATAAAATAATTTTACATCACATTCAACCATTATGAATGGCCAACACAACAAAAAAAAGACATTAATGATCAATAAGAAATATGAAAATATATCTCACTCCATTCCCCCATCAACCCAAAATGATTAAAAATGTTATAAAAATAATGAAAACATCCTACACTACAAATAGAGTATATGCCACCCAATAATAAATAGAAATAGAAAAGCAAAAGATAAAAATCCCACATAAAAAAATAAAAATTAGACACAGAGGGTGAAGAAGAAAAAAGATCAATAAAAAACTTGACCATCAGATTGGCCAAGGCACAATAAGAAGCCACATAAGTAGTTGTAGAAGTGTCATGCCCATTTTTTTACACTTAATATTAAAATGGACATGAGTACCATCAACTCACATGACACTAGAACCTAGAAGAATAATTGGATATATATATATATATATATATATAGAGAGAGAGAGAGAGAGAGAGAGAAGAAAAAGAAAAAACATCAATAAAAAACATGACCATCAGATTGGCCAAGGCACAACAAGAAGCCACATGAGTAGTTGTAGAAGTTCCATGCCAATTTTTTTACACTTAATATTAAAATGGACATGAATACTATCAACTCACATGAAACTAGAACCTAGAAGAACAATTGGATATATATATATATATATATATATATATGTATATATATATATATATATATATATGTATATGTATATGTATATATATCCAATTACTCTTTTAGGTTCTAGTTTCATGCGAGTTGATAGTATTCATGTCCATTTTAATATTAAGTGTAAAAGAATGGGCATGGCACTTCTACAACTACTCATGTGGCTTCTTGTTGTGCCTTGGCCGATCTGATGGTCAAGTTTTTTATTGATGTTTTTTCTTTTTCTTCTCTCTCTCTCTCTCTCTATATATATATATTATAGAGAGAGAGAGAGAGAAGAAAAAGAAAAAACATCAATAAAAAACTTGACCATCAGATCGGCCAAGGCACAACAAGAAGCCACATGAGTAGTTGTAGAAGTGCCATGCCCATTTTTTTACACTTAATATTAAAACGGACATGAATACCATTAACTCGCATGAAACTAGAACCTATAAGAATAATTGGATATATATATATATATATATAGAGAGAGAGAGAGAGATAGATAGATAGACATATGTGCCTATCTATTTTTATTGTCAACTTCTATAGATATTTTACCAAATATGTGCCACTAGATGAGAGGTTAAAGAGTTTTAAAGTTCATTAATGAATTTTATACCATTTATTTACTAGTATAAACCCATGGTTATTATATTTAAATCATTAATTTGGACATCAATTTTTAACCTCTATCCATTACTAACATATCTAGGCACCATGTGTCCCCTTTGGGTCTAATCCATAACTAAACTCATAATGGGTCATGATCTACCATATGTCAAGATCATGGGGCCCCATCCCAATTCTAAATTCTAAGCCCTCTAGTATTTTGAGTACTAGGTGGATGTTATCACTTGGCAACATCTTATGTCCTTAGGCCCCAAGGGCATTATAGATATCAGGTCATAGTTCAAAGGTCTGATACCTTTGGGCTTCCTAGTAATAATATGCTACCACTAGGGAACATCTTGGGTCCTTGATCTCTTGGAGGCATTAAGGGTATTAGGCCCTAGTTCAAAGGTTACGACCTCTAAGCTTCATAGTACTAGGATATTGCCACATGGAATCATCTCTAGTTCTCATGCCCATCAAGGCATTAAGGGATTCCTCATGGCTTAAAATCCCCTTAGGTTTTGAGTTCCTTGGAGATGCCACCTAGAAAACCATTGGTACTCAAATACTAGATTACTTGACATAATATTATACCATAGAACCTTGGGATGGTACCATTGCATTAAATAGCTACATATGTCATTCATAAAATAATTTTTTATACCTAGTGGCATCCCATAGATAATTAGACATGAAATGCACATGCACAAGGATGAGATGTGTCTATGTGATATTAAATTTGTATTATTGCATTTGGTATTAATAATGCATTTTAATAAAATGGAAATGTTATTTTATATCTTGATTGGAATGTGCTTGTGCCTGATTTTACACAAGAAATTAAAAATTTTATCAATTAATGTCATTTTACACAAGATAAGGATTTTCGGTAGTTGATAATATTTTAATCGTGTGTAGAAATGACACATGCCCATTTTGAATAAGATAAGAATAATGTGAATATCCACATGGTTTCCATTTTTCTATAACACAAGATTGGGGGATTCTTTAGTGGAGTACTAGATATAGTAGTATACCGTGTAACCTTTTAATAATATTATGGCATCACATAGCTACATATGTAATTCATGATATAATCAATTAAGCATCCAATGGAGAATTAGACCTAAAATATTTTTTCAATAAATTCCACTAAGACACCCCATTTTCTAAAATAAAATGGGGACATCTTATTGCTTGAATATCCTATTGATAGTATTACATTATTATGTATGATGGGCACATACTCATTATGAAAAATATAAGAATAATATCAGAAAAGGAATGATGGTGCAAATATATTGAAGACAAATTAGATCAGACAACAAAATGCCATAAGGTATGCAAATTTCAATGTTTACTTATATACTTATAATCAATTTGGGAATAGAGATAGAGAATGTAGAAGACCCATTAAAAATGAGTTTGCATGGGACTATGATGGGGGTCATTAGTCAAAAGAATTAAGCAATTTTAAGTGCTTTAATTGTCTTAATGAATGACACTTTGCTAAGCATTCTCCAAATAAGGAATGGCAAGGTAAGTCTTTTTAAAAAAGAGTATTTTGTTTTAGTTATCATGAAATTGGACACATTGATAGTTTTTGTCCGAATAAGGTAAGACAAGTTGAGTTTCCTTCAAAAAAAATTGAGTTCTATGGTTGTTTTGACATAGGACACATTGCATTATTTTTTCCAAATTTGGAAAGGTAGAAAGATATTTTTGAAAAAAAAATATGGTATTCTTCAATTTTGAACAAAGAAGCCACATTGCTAAGTTCTAAAATCAAAGGCCTACAAGTAAGAAAAGGTTCAATCAAGCTCCAAGAATGCAAGGAAGAAGGCAAGTTAACTATGGAAACCAAATGTGAGAAGTATAAATCATGATGAGTCTATAGGTCCAAGTATTCTATTTTATATGGTAGAGAATGCTTAAAAACATGAAGAGTTCCAAGAGGTCTCATTGTCTGCTCATGTTGAGAATGAAGAGACTAAACTTAAAGAAAAGATCAAGGTGTTGGATGATGCTAGTTATGAGGTATGTATGGATCCAAGTGATTATCCTACTATTGTTGAACAAGTGCCTAGTGATGAGGATCCAAAATTTAAGGAATATTATTTAGATGAAAATGTATGCCATGAATCTGTGTTGTCTTCATGTATTGATAATCCAATCATAGAAGAAGAGGATAATGTTGTAGTAGTTGAGGAATTTATTTCTCTAAATCCAAAGAAGAAGAAGAATTATAAGTATTAATTAAGCAAGGAGGAGAAGGAATATGAGGATTTGTTTTTGTTTTAGAGCATTGAGGTATAGAGGGTGTCTTTATTTATTATTCTTAAGAGACTCCTTTTAATGGAATAATCAAGTGTTGTTGTGGTGTTCCTTGAAATGGTTCTAGAAGACTAGAGTTGAGTGTTCTTAATTAGAACAGGTATGTCCAGGTGGAAAATATGTTGAGGTGATGTCATGACATTAATATCTATATATGGAGTGGTCTACATGGTTGGATTTAAGGTTCTCAAATAGTAAAGGAGGATTTATCATTTATCAAAATGATCTTTTTGCATAAGAAGATCTGTTGACCTTATTCTAGCATGCTCTAGGTGGTTTGTGATCTAAAGGTCCTGAAAAATGGGTTATAGGAAGTCAAGGTTTCATAAGGTGTGTAGGAAAAAATCTTTGTCTAGAAGTATGTGATGGGTTTCTCTAGGTGTGTAAAAAGTTTTATAGGTGGAGGTTGATTGGAAGGTGTTGTGTTGACCTTGTTTGTTTTAAGATTTTAAGATTTTAGGCGTTACTAGAAAAGTAGTCTGACCTATGATTTGAGGTCTATGGCTTCTTAATATATTGAACGGGCCAAATTGGTTATCAAATAAATCTTCAAAAATATTTGAAGGTTTTTGGTTCTCAAGTTATTCAATTTATTGTGAAGATAGAGGCCTAATTAAGTAGTAGGCTTATGAAGGAAGTATTTTGTAGAGGATGAAATAGTTGTTGAAAATTGGTGTGATTGATAGGGTATATAATGGTGATCTAGATATAATGTTTCATGTCCTAAAGATGTGTCTACTAAATATTATGGGCTTTGAAAAGTTTTAGGTAGGGCTACAAAGAGGCAAGACAAGCCTAATCTAAATATTTTATGTTTTTCTTAGTGTTTCCAAAATTTAAAGGTATGATAATTTCAAGGTAAGTTCTTAGGATTATTTTAGATCATGTTTCCCATTTGGTGTGTGTCATGTTGTTCTATGGTTGGTCATGGAAGTGGTTTGAGAGAGAAGTCTAATAACAATGTATGGTGGTTTTTCATGGTGTATGGAGATATGAAGATGATCAAGTGGTGAAATTACTTAGAAATATTGTGGTGAGTATCTATCAGATGATTCTTGGTGATTTACATCAGATGTCTATATTTTGTGTGTTCTTTTTTCATTAGTTGTAGTGATTGATTGAAATGATTATTGGCTTGGAACAAGAAGGATGTTGTCAAGGCAAGAAAAGGTAGGCTCAACGTAAGGGGAGTTCGGATCATCTTTATAATATGGTAATTTCATATTTTATAGTGTTTTTAGGTCCTCAAGATTAATTGGTGCCCAATTTGTCATTGTGTCAAAGGGGGAGAAAGTTCCTATTGTGGGAGTGCTTTGAGAAAGAGAAGGTGAGTTGTAAATTGCTATATATGATGTTTGTTGACATTAATGAAAAGGGGAATATTTTTTGGAGTATTTTAAATGATTTCATGATGATTCCATGATAGTTTCCTATTGAGTGGATGAATTTATTTAATAACTTGATTGATAATGACAAAGTGTGTAATGTGTTTATTCTAGTGTGCTTAAAGTTGGCTTGGTTGATCTTCAGAGTTTACTTAGTTTGAGATGTTTAGGAATGAGTTTGAATTATTGATAATGTGAAATAGGTCCCATAATATTTTATCTATGATTTGATATCTTTTTTCCATAAGTGGAATTAATCAGGTAGTTCATAGTTTTCATCTAGATAGTTTGGGTCCAGTGGTAAAAAATTTGAATAGGTAGTTTGTTGACATCACCATTACCACATGTGGAAGATTCAAGAGGAATTGGAATTATAGTTGTGATAAAACTTGTACTTATTTTCTATGTGTTAAATATCATGTCATGAACCTATGTGTAGTCAAATATATATGGGTGCAAATTTGGGCTCCCATGCATTTTGACAATGTTTTCTCATACTTAACCAAATTTACAAATTGGCAAGAAGATCTAAGTAACAATTTTGATGGTGGAATATCTCACACATGTGGATGTTTAAAAATAAGGTGATAATATGGGTTTTTTAATTTTTCTACCTAGTTTATTTTTGCTAATTTTTAGATCATACAAAAAATCAAGTCAAAAGAAATGTATATGCAAAGTTGGGCTCTTAGCCAATTTGATGATGTTTTTTCCATAGCCAAATTTGCATGTGATAATAAAATATAAGTAAGAATTTTGATGGTACTATAAAATTCATGTGTGAAAGTGTAAAGATAAATTGATCATATGGGTTTGTTTAGTTTTGAACTTAGTTTATTTTTACTAAATTTCAAATCATTAACTAAAGTTGGTCTCTCAGACAAATTTTAAGCATAGTTGGCTTTTTGAAAGAAAATTATGAGTGAACATATTGTTGATGACATATGTCACACATGTATGGGTTTTAGGAGTAGATTACTATATGGTTGGATTATCATATGTGATTATATCATCTAGTCCAAATTTGAGATCATGTGTTGAAGCATGATGAAATTTAATAAGGTCCAAAGTTGGACTTCTAGGTAGATAAGAAATGTTCCCATACATAGTCATTTCTACACAAGTTAAAGTTCGATCAAAATTGATAGTACACATTGATCCAAGAATTTAGGAATTATAAATATGAGGATAGGTACACAATGTTTAACATTTGAGCATAGGTAATGGATAATGATAAATGGTGAGAGTGTGATCATATATATTGATCAAATGGTGTGCATTTCTAGTTAAATAACTTATTGAATTTTAGAGATTGATGGAGCACATTGAGTCAAAGTTTCAAGATTGCATGAGATGAGGTCAACCATCAGATGTTTAATGTTTGGATTTAGTATACTATGCCTTAATGTTTGGATAAGATCAATGGTGTGTAACTGATCTAAAGCTAAGAGTACATGAGATGCGAGCATTATGTTTGAAGTTTAACTATGACCATTTGCATTGAATATTTGAATTTGCAAAGGATAGACCACTGCCTAGTTTTTGGGCCATAAATTTTGATCTAGGATGAATATGTTGATGCTATAAAAATAAAAGTGGTAGAGAACCCTACAGTACATCTAAAAATATTGATTTAAAGATTTGAAAGTATGTATAATCAAATATATTGTTGTTTAAAGTTTATTGTGTGTTCATGTTTATTTATGTAAGTGACTTGAGAAGGATATTCAAGCTTGTGTTGATGTTTTTTTGATATCTCTTAGTGAGTTGGGTATTGGAGAGTGTTTTAAAATATATGAAGATGATATATGTGCATTATGAAGGATTGTCTAATCATATGAAGTATGAACAAAGGTTTAGTTGGTGACTATGTGTTCATTCATGGTGACTATGTGCATATAATGTTGATTGAGCTTTCACAAAAGAGTGAAATGATGACAATAATAATTTAAGGATGACTAAGGGGTCATGTAGTGTGTACCTATACATTTTTTATTGTTCCTATGTTCTTATTTTGTTTGATGATGTGCTAAATTAGTGAATAGGTCTCCATGAGACCTACAAGAGCTACAAAGGCCTTATTAAAAGTTATAGTTACTTAAGGGTGACCCATAGATGCTATCACTAACCTATGATGTTTGTATTGATATTTGTCTCATGTGAGTTATGATTTAAGGGATAAGACATGCCTAATGGCTGACCAATGTGTTGATTATCAAGTATGCTCTATAAATAGTGAAATCAAAGATGATGAATTCTAGATTTTATGAGTGAGATACTGGGGAAAGATTTGAGAGAGAATTGTATGTGAGAGAATTAGAAAGTGAAGGAAATGAGAGGAAAGTGAGAATGCTCAGATATTGGGTTGATGAGTAGAAGAGATTAAGGATTATATGTATGATCTATAGTTCTTATTTCTGATGATAGTATAGTGTTCTTATAGTTTGAAGTTGTGCAAAGAGATTTGAGTGTGCATATGAAGACTATTTGAGTGAAGGAGATATATTGTGGAATGCCTATGTGAGAGGCCTATATGAGTTAAAGAGAGTTTATGTAGTTGTCAGATAGCTAGAGGTCCATCATCAACTATTGAAGACATCAATTCTAAGGTGAAAGTGTTCTTTTCAAGGAGGGTTTAAAGGACTTGATCTTCCTTAGGGGCAGTTGTTCCTTGTGAAATAGGGTTTCACTAAAGACCTTTGGTTAGGACTTGATCAAGATTGTAAGTTAGAAGGAATTGATTGAATAGGTGGTCAAAAGGACTTTATAATCTTAAGGGTAGGTGATACTTATGGAATTGCTATTTCACTAAATTCCTTAGGTCAAAAGGACTTGATCAATCTCTTGTTTGAGATCATCTAATAGGATAAAATTTCATATGTATGTAGGATTGAGAGATGATTTTATTCCCCAAGAGGGTTTCCCACTTAGATATTGTGTTGTGTATGTGATATTTTATTATGTTCATTATGTTAGAGCATTTAATCCTAAGTGGGATTATTGACCCTTAGCCTTGGTAAAGTTATAAAATAATAATAATATATTATTTATTAACACAAGGTGAAAACCTCATGGAAATAAATAATAAAGTTATAGTTATTTAATGAGTTACCAAAATTTAATTAATTGACTTTATCGAGATAGATGGACCAATTATTTTTACAATAGTCACCTCCCTTGAAATTTCACTTTAAATAAATTATATCATATTCAACCTATGAGTTTTGTGAAGGCCATTATGTGAAGAAGTGAGAATGTAGAAGAATTTGTATGGGGTTATTATTTCTCAATTATTGAATATCCCTCATGGGTTTTTTACCTCCTGGAGGTTTTTCCACTTTAAAATCTTTGTAATTTATCTCATATGCTTTGCTTATTCATTTACACTTCTAGATCACATCATGTGTATTGTTTTATATATGTATTCAATGAAATCTTTCATGGAATTAGAGCATGTGGAGTGTAGAATCTTGAGAAGCAAATTATATTGAATTAAATATCAATATTTAACATATTCAAATAGTTTTATTTGACTATTGGGATGCCATTGGGCTAGTGTATGACCCATGCTTGGAATAACTTAAAAAAATGTTTTTTAAGTCAAAATTCAAAATTTTAAATTCCTTTATTATTAAAAAAAATCTGAAAGATTGGAATAGATTTCAAAAAATTTAGGTGCATGTACAAGTTTTTAGGCTCTCCCAAACATTTAAAAGGGTGACATAATTCAACTTGGACAATTAAAAATATTAAATTCTTTATCAAAAATTTCATTTTGAAGGCCCAGTTGTGTTTATCAAACAAAAATAGGAGGGTTGCTGAATTTTCAAATAAATCTGAGGCTTGTATCAGGAGATCTAAACTCTTGAAATTATATAGGGCAACCATAAATCTATAGGGATTTTTTAAAAAATTTATATTGTTTTTGAAAAAATATTTTAAAAATAAATTATTTATTAATTTCTTTTTTAAACCCTGGGTCCCACCTTTGGAAAAAGAAAGAATTACTTAAAAGTTAATTTTTTAAATCTTTTTCACTTATTGACATGCACATAATATATATATATGTGTATATATATATATATATATATATATATATATATATATTTTAAAAATCAGATAAAAACATATAAATTTAAATTATTACATTTAAAATTTCAAGTGAACTCTTAGAAGGGTTGGTAGCTTTCATTTTGTTAAAAGCTTATCACAAGGGAGGTCTTGTCTTCAATCCCCCCTAATTTTATTTATTTATTTATTTTTATTTTTTGATTCTTTTTTCAAATTAACTTCAAATTAAATTAATTTGAATTTCAAATCTTGGTTTGTGTGTTATGTCTCATGCATTCAAAACCCTAGGTAAATCTATCAACCTTCACATGACATTTGATCTAGTCAAAACCTTGGAAAGCATAGTCATGTAACGAGTTAATCTTGAGGTTTTGGCATATTCCAGACACATTAGAGTGGTCCATTTTCTATGTTGAATCCTTATATTATTGTTTTTACACATTTTTTAATAATAGGGCCTAGGTGGTCATTTTGAGTGTGATTTTTTTGACACTTGGATTTGTGCATTTTGAATTTAATATATTTTTACTTGTGATTTAACTTATTTTACAAAATTAAGTTAAATTCACATTAAAAAAGGTTTTATTCTAACCATTTGTTTAGTATCTTGTTTAAAGGGAAGTTATGGCTTCACTTGATTTTTTCTTACATAAATCTCAAATGCTTAATAAAAATAATTACAAAATATAGAAAATTCATGTTAAAGCAAAATTTATGACCTGTGAATTATGAAATATTATTGTTAGGATTGAAAAATCCCCTTTTGAATGACATGTAACCTCTGAGATTTCCAATTCATTTTAACAAAAATATTAGGAAGCTATGTCCATTATCTTGAGGAGTGTTAAGGATGAATTCCTTCTCTGCATTGTAATCAAGAGTCTCCTAGCAATGTTTGGAAAATCCTTGAATCCATGCATGAAGGCACTGGCCTTTCAAAGATCATTAAATTAATCCTTGAATTGCTAGCTATACCTATGAATGGTAATAAATTTTTTTTTATATTTTTTTTATAAAATTAAAAACATTAAAGCTCAGTTAGATGAATGTAATTGTAATTTTATTTAAAATTAGATGCTTTATTTTATCATTTAGTTAAATATTCATGAAAAGTTTAGAAATTTTACTTCAATTTTGAATTATAAGTATCAAATTAAGCAAGATATCTCTAATCTTACCACTTTGTCCACTCTCCTAATTCAAGAAGAGCAAGTTAAGACAAATTTTGATTCTAAAAAAAATGTCACTCACACACTTCTCACATTAAATAATGTTTTTAATAATATTAAAAACCATAAATCTAATGCTAATTCTGTTAAAAGCAAATATGGGAATAATAAATATGGTAATAAGAATCATACACCAAGTTTAATAAAAATTAAAATCTATGAGGTAAATTTGGTCATAGAAAGGAAACTTATTATAAAAACAAAGATATAATTAACAATCAATCTTCTAAAAATAAAAAAGGAAGAAAACTAATCAAAACAAGAAGAAGAATCAAAACCCTAATAAAAAAATAATCAAGATCAGAATATTATTACTTTATATCCTATTTTATTTACTTTAAATGAAAATGAGTGGATTTTATATAGTGTTGCATCACACCATATGGCATTTTTATCTAATATTTTATATGATTCTAGAGATATATCTAAAATAATTTATTTAAGAGATAGTTCATTTGTTAGAAGTAACTAAACATTGAAAAGAAAAAATTTGAAATGTTATTAATGATGTTTTCTATGTACTTAAGCTTTAAAAAAAAAAAATCTATCTTATTCTCAACTTACTAATGATAATTTCATTATAACATTTCTTAAATATATTTGGTCCATTAGAAATCAATATGGTTCGTTGATTGTTGAAGGTATTCAAAAGAATGGTTTATATATATTTTGTCCTTCTACATGTTTACTTTAATCATATAATAATAATAATAATTAATCTCAATTATGACATGAAAGATTAAGACATGTTAATTTTAGAAGTTTACATGATATGTCTACACACAATCTTGTTGTTAGATTTCCTTCTATCCCCTCGCATCATAAAACTTATGAGGGTTACTTACATGATAAGCAAAATACTAACCTCTTTCAAAAGAATCATAATGTGAATTCCTCAAATCTTTTAGAATTAATTAATAGTGATGTTGTATGTCCTTTGGAAGTTACTTATCTTAATGGTTCATTATATACTATTAGATATATTGATTATTATACTAGAATGATCTAGTTTTAATTCATTAAAAAGAAAATTAATAGTTTTTCTAAATTTCAAGAATTTAAAGCTTATGTTGAAAATGCATCTAATTTATCTATAAATAGATTAAGACTGATAATTATGTGGAGTATGTTATTAAAGAGTTTGATTCTTTTTGAATTAGTTGTGGTATTAAAAAAATATTAACAATTCCCTATTCCCCTCAACAAAATGGTATTACTGAAAGAAAAAAATGCACCATCATAGAAATGGTTAGAATAATGTTACAATTTGCAAAGGTTCCTAAGTTTTATGGGACAAATCCATAAACACTATTTTTCATATTATAAATAGATTCCCTACTAAAGCCTTTTATCTTTATACCCCTTTATAAATTTGGATTAAAAAGAAACCTAGTGTGGCTCATCTTAGGATTTTTGGCTGCCATACTTCTATTTTTGTCTATAAAGTTAAAAGGAAGAAGATTTAACCCACTTTATATTCTTGTATATTCGTAAGATATGGAGGTAAGACTAAAGGTTTAAAAATATATGATCCCTTTAAATGTTAGATCATTGAGAATATGAATGTTCTTATTCTTGAAAAATCTTTTTGTGATCCCTCTATGGATCCTCCTCATTGTTCTTCTTTGATGAACCTTACTCTCATGTTTCTCCTTGTGATGAAATATATGCCCTTAAGGAAGTTGATCCAATTATGGATAACTTAGATTATGCGGAACCCCCTGAGTTTCATGTTCAATTTAAAAGACTTAAATGGGTAGAATCCCTAATTCAATCTTTTGATATTGATAATATTAATAAATTAACTACAAGTCAACATTATTATCATGTATTAATGATTAGGTATGAATGTGAACCTCAATATTTTTATTAATCCATGCAAGATGATAGATGGAATGTTAAGATGCAAGCTAAATTCAATGCCTTAATTAAAAATCAAACTTGGGATCTTATCCCTCCTCCACCTAAAACACATATTATCAATTATAGGTGGCTTTATAAGATCAAATATAATTCAATTGGTAAAATTAAAAAATTTAAAGCTAGATTAGTTGCTCACGAGTTTACTCAATAACCTAAGATTAAATATGTTGAAACCTTTGCTCTTGTAGCAAAAAGGATTACTATCAAACTTCTTACTTCACTTGTAGCTCAAAATGGTTGGGTTATCCACCAAATGGATGTCAAGAATGCATTTCTAAATGGTGATTTAGAAGAATAAATTTACATGACTTAGTCCAAAAGTTTCACTGACCCTAATAGAAAATATTATGTATGACAATTAAATAAATCTGTATATGGTCTAAAATAAGCTCCTCAAGCTTAGTATTCTAATATTACTTCTTTTTTTCAAATAATTAGATTTTTTTAATTGCTATTCAGATAATGATCTCTTTATTAAAATTGAAAATAGTTATTTGATTTTAATTGTATTATATATTGATGATTTATTGATTACTGGCAATCTAACTTATTTAATTCATAAATATAAAGATAAATTAAGTCAAATATTTAAAATGATTAATTTAGGCATTCTACATCAATTTTTAAGAATGGTTATATTTAAAGATAAAAATTCAATTATTATATCACAATCTCAGTATGCACATAATCTTCTTGTTAGGTTTAACATGTTTGATTGTAAATATACAACTACTCCTATTGAAGTTGGTATTAAACTTGATCCTAAACCTACATGTGAAAAAACTAACCCTTATTTGTATAGAGATCTTATTGGAAGTATGATTTATCTAACCATTACTAAGCCAAATATTTCATATGTTGTTAATGTTGCATCTAGATTTATGTAGGATCCTTATTTGGATCATTGGAAATAAGCTAAATGTATTCTTTGTTATATCAAAGGAATAAATAATTCTAGTTTATTTTAATTTTCTATTGATAATATTAAACTATATGGTTATTGTGATGTTGACCATGTAGGTGATACTTTAGATTTCAAATATACTTATGGATATGTGTTTAAGTTTGGTGTAGGTTCTATCACTTGGAGTAGCAATAAGCAACCTACTATTTCTCTCTCTTCTATAGAATTAGAGTATAGAAGTGATATGGAAGCTAATAAAGAATCCATATGACTATGAAGGCTATTGGGAGAACTTTATTTAGATGTTTGTTAGATTACCATTCTTCATTGTGATAACCAAATTTGTATAACTTCGGCAAAAAATGTAGTGCAACATCAAAGAAATAAACATATTAAAGTTCATGTGAATTTTATTTGAGAAAAAGTCTTCAATGGTGATATTAATCTATAGTTCTTTTATACAGATGAAAAAGTGGTAAATATCTTCACAAAACCACTTCATGTTATCATGTTTTGTTAGTTTCATGCAATGTTGGGCCTTTTAAAGTTACCATTAAGGGGGAGTGTGTATGACAATGCCACTTCCTAATGGACATGTGGCTATTATTATCTCTATACTTATTCTCATTTGTAAAACATTATAAAAACTTCATGTGAAAGTTATTTGATTTAAGTAAACTTCATGTAGAAGTTTTACTTGTGTATCCTAATACATTTAAAAACATAATTTGTAATGGAGGTCCTTATGTTGTAAAAATATCCAAATATACTTAGTGATTATTCATGAAAAATTATGAGATGCAATCTCAAAATCATGTTAGCTTAAACATAATTTTGAGTAATTTATGGATTATAATTCATTTTGTTTCAAAAGGTGATTGTTGGTATGATGAAAGTTTTTAAATCTTTTAAATTTTATACATAGTACAATTCCTTTATGGTGACTATGCCTTTTATAACCACTTATAATTAAGGGGGTGTGTTATAAAATTAATGTCTAAGTGGTTATTATTAACCCTTGGATTACATTGGTAAGTAATTAACTAAATAATAATACATTATTTATTTACTTGAGGTGTAAACTTTATGAAAATAAATAATCTTATTATAGTAATTTAATATTTACCAAATGTTTATTACTTAGATTTATTGGGGTAGATGGACCTGTTATTTTCACAATGGTCACACCCCCTTGTGAATCATTATAAATAAGTTTTTACCCCTATTGTTAAATATCTCTCTAACACAAAAATATTCAAGTATTCCTGCATATGGAAAATACTTGTTTGAGACAAACTTGTGAAAAATTTATCTGAGTGAGATGAAGAATATTTGATGTATTGGGGTTATTATTGTTTCTCAATATTGAATATCACTTTGCTAGGTTTTTTACCTCTTTGAGGTTTTTCCTAGGATAAATACTTGTGTTGTGTTTTATTGATCTGGGCTCATTATGTTATGCTTTTCTCATTAAATATATTTTCGATATGTGTTTATTACATTTATATATTTTAACATCATTATTTTCTATTTGGTCTAACTCCTCATTCACAACACATATCCAAAACTTGTATTTTATTTCTTATATAAGGTTATTAGGTTTAATATTAGACAATAGAGCAACATTCTCTTCAATTAGGTTAATTATCAACCTTCTTCTTGTTTTCATACTTATATACTTATTACTAATGATTTTTGATTTAGGATGATCTCTTTGAATTTGTCTAGTAGGGAATTTTGATTCTTGTCTTTCCTCAACTTCTTATTTATCACCAATCTCTATTTTTTCCTCTTCATTCTTGAAGTCCAAATTATCTAATGTATCCTTTGACTATGAGTGTGATTTTTTTGTATCATCAATATCCACATTGGTGCTTTCCAATATCTTATGCAACCTCTTGTTATAACATCTATAAGCTGATCTTAATGATGAATAACCAAAGAATAAACATTAATTAGACCTAGAATCAAACTTACCTAAGTCTTCCTCATCCCTTTTGATGAATAATTTACTTTGAAACACTTTAAAGTGTTCTAAATTGGTAGGTTTTCCTTTCCATAGTTCATAAGGGGTCTTATTTCCAATGGTTCATATTTATCCTATATTCAATATTTAGACTACAATACTCACTACCACTCTTTAGTATCTATCAAATAACCTTGACTCATTTAGCATAGTTTTTATCATCTCTTGAATTATCATATTATTTCTTTCCACTATCCCATTCTACTAAGGTGTCCTAATTGATAAGAACTATCTCCTTATCCCATGGATCTCATAGAAGTCATCAAACTCACTAGACCAAAACCCTCCTCCTCTATCAGATCTTAGGTACTTGATCTTCCCATTCTTCTCATTCTCAAAAAGAGCCTTGAATGCCTTGAACTTGTCAAGAGCTTCTAAAATTTACTTCAATAATGTTACCCATGTCTTTCTTGTGTAGTCATCTATTTGTAACAAGAAGTACCTATCTCCTTGAATACTTTGGATTCTTGTAAGCCCATAGAGATTAGTGTGTATTAACTAAAATTTTCTTATAGTATAGTATTCCTTGAACTTAAACCTTCTTCTAGTCTACTTACCATGTTGACATGCCTAGAAAAGTATGGTTGTAGGTTTGATGATTTTAGGCATGTTCTTCATAGAATTCTTAGAGATTATCTTAACTATATTGTCAAATTTTAGGTGGCCTAACCTTATGTGAAATATCCAAATCTTATATATATTAATCATAAAGCATTTCTCCTTATTGATCTCATTTAATACATATAGATTATTCTTAGTCCTCTTAGCATTGGCAATTATCCTTTTTGAGTTGGCTCTCCTTATATCACACCTTGTGTCATGAAAGATTAGTGTGTCCTTGGTTATAAATTTGACTTACACTAATAAGGTTATGTTCCAAACCTCACACATAAAACACATTATCTATCTTTATATTCCCATTATCCAAACTTTAGATACCCTTGCTAGCTATATTGGCATTTATGTTATCTCCAAATCTCACTATTTATGCAACATTCTTCTTCAATGAGATGAACTTTATTGCCTCCTATAATGTGAATTAAGAAACCACTATCCATGTTCCATTTCATGTATTCATCTTGAATGTGAAAGGTAGTCTAAGATAGAATATATTATTCCATTTTAGTCTTCGATTCCTCATTCACTTTGTCCTTAGAGTCTAACTTCATGATCCACTTCTCAATGGTATGATTGTATACCTTTTTTCCTCAACTAACCTTACTTATATACATCATCTTTAAGTACCTTAAAATATGTTCTCTTTGATAACAATTATAGCACAAAATTATGCTTCTAATGTAGAGATGTTTATTGAACCTATCCCTTCATAAGGAATTGATTCTAGCAAGAGTTATACAATCCACAAACCTATGTCCATATTGATTGCATGAGAAATAATAAGCATTGAAGGGATTCACATACCTTGTCTATCTGATGTTGAATTATGCACCTCTACCTTTTTTATCTCTTAAAGGAATCAAGTTATTGATTTGTTGATGATGAACTTGAGTCTCACATTTAAGAGCTTCTACATAGGTCTTGAGTTCTGACTCTGCTTATTTTCCTTTTCATCTTCTTTGAAACCAAGACCTATCTTATCATGGGGAGACCTTTGACTATTCAAAATATCACCAAGGACTTTATTATTATTCTCAAATTTTTGATGTGTATTCAACTTGAATATTTTATAATCCAATTATACCTTTAAAGAATCCATTTTTATACCAATCTTGATGCATTATTCCTCCTTGGTCTTAAGACCTACAGTGATAATTTCAATCTATGTTTCCAACTATTTGATTATATCCTCATGTTCATTGGTGTTTTTTATTAGTCTCTCTTCAAAGAGATTTAGTTGATCCTCATAAATCTTAACCAATGATCTTATTTTATGATTATTTCTTTTTTGGAACATTAACTCCTTTAGAGCACTCACCAATTCTTCCTCAAGGTTCACTTCAACCTCTTCTTCATATGATTCTTCATCATCCATTAAGTTTTTCCCTTTTGATAAACCATCATTATATGTTTTTATATCCATGAATAAGGTTCCATTACTATCATCATCACTATCAAATGTACTAGTATCACTTATATTAGATGAGCTACTATCTTCTTTGGTATAGAAACTTCTCTTTTTCTTGAATGATCCTTTCTTGCCTTCATACTTCTCAAAATATGTTTTGCTCTTATCAAGATTATAGACCTTCTTATCATTACCATGATGTTCATAATTTTCTCCATCATGCTCAATATTATCCTTGTTAGGACATTTAGAGGCAATATGACCAATCTTACCATAATTAAATCATTTGAAAGGAAATTCACCCTTATAATTACCTAATCCTTTCCTTTTCTTTTTGATAAATATGGCTTTTATTTTATTGTCATAAATGTTTGTGTCAACATCATCCTTGGCCTTCTTACATTATGAATTCTTCTCATATTTGAATGCAACTTCCTTATTGGAAGGTCTTCCATCACTTTTTCTCATTTTATAGGTAATCAAGATATCATGGAGCTCATCCATCTATAGTATGTTAAGATCTTTGATTCCTCCATAATAGACACATTTGAATCAAACTTGGATGTTAGAGATATTAATACATTTTATAATACTATTGATTATTCCAACCTATCTCATAGACCTATAATGACATTTACCACTTCATTTACTCTTAACCTATAAGATTCAATGTTTTCATCTTCTTTCATTCTCAGGATTTCAAACTACCTTCGATGAGTCTATAATATTACCAACTTAACTTTGGTGTCTCTTTAATAGATAGTTTATAGATTTTACCAAATCCATTTTTAAATATCAAAATACATGAACTTTATAAATTATACCTCTAAAATTTGACACAAGATGGCATTCATTGCCTTAGATTTGTTCTCACTTGCCTTCTTGCCTACTGCATCAGTTGGTGGTGTAGTAGGTGGAATGAATCCATAAAAAATAGATTACCATATTTCATATACTAAATATGTTAGATAGGTATTAATTATGATTATCCAAAATACATATTTATTCTCACTAAAGAGAAGATATATGTTAGTTGAGAAAGCTCCTTGTACTTGATGACTAGATATGTGTGTCCTTTTAGGATATCCTTTAAGTGGTTAGGATTGATTCAAAGGAACAAGCTATGCTACCAATAATTTTAAGAAAAATATTTGAGAGGGGTGTGAATTAATTTTTAAAAATTTATTTCATATGTACTTTAACATTCCTTAAAACATCAAAACAATACAATGATTGAACAATGCATAAAGAACCAATCACATGAGCATGAAACATAAGCATAGCATATAGAACACACAAATGAGTGGGAAACCATAAAATTGAAGAAAAAAAATATTATAAAATAAAATGTATTACTATAATATGATAAAAAATATCAAATTATGTTTACCACCAACTCAAATTAGATTACCAACCACAATAAAATTAAGCACCCACTTGACTAGGTTTTAACAAGCACCAACTTGAAAAGAAGAACCAAATCCCTAAGTGACTTAGAACCAAATAAACCACCTTATCACACATATATTATACTATTATTTTATCATTTAAATACCTATTTATCTTTTCCAATCAATATTTCATTCACTTCTATTGCTTACTTATGAATAGGCATAAACTACCTTGTATATATACAAGTCTCATGATCACACACCACTTGGTCCACCACACACATTAAACCTATTATGTCAGATATATAAGATGTATTATAATATATTTTTTAAATTATTAAAATTATATTTTTACCATTTTTTGTTTTCAACAACTCAATTAGGCCTTATTTCTCCTTTAGGCCTCATGGAGACCTGATTGCATTAGTTTTATCCTCTTAACATCAAATATTAATATTCTTAGGCCTAGATTGAATTATATAATAAATTAAAATAATTAAATAATTTATTATATTATATTTACTATCCTTATTCATTCTTTTTTATACATGTATCTTTCATTCATATCATTAAAGCTTCTTAAGGACAAACTACGTTATTAGGATTGTGAGCCTTAAAAGTCTATCTTGAAAAAATAAATAATAAACACTATGAAAAAAAATGTATAAAATTTATACATGAAATTATTTTAATAAATAAATTATTTTAACACTTAAAATCATGATATAAATCCTCAAGAGCATCTCTGCAACTTACTCACTTAGAACTGCCAATTTACCTCAAAGACTAGTTATGGTGACTTTGACCTCCAACACCTATGTAGAAAATTTTCATGAATATTAATGAATTTAAATGGTAATATTATATATATATATATATATATACCATTATAATATTAAAAATTCATATTATTTAATGTAAAATATTGGTTTTTCAAACTAATTTATAGACCCTATATCACACAGACTTATCTGAACCAGACAAGTCATTTTTTAAGTAAATTTGCACCATATTAACTGACCTAGAAAAAATATTAAAATCATTAAAATTAATAAATAAAATCTTAATGAACTTTTTTCATTAATATGACATGCTAAAACCCTTGAATGCATCTTCTCATCTTTGCCAGGGTTTTTAACTACTCACACCATTAGGTATGTCTATAACTGGCTATGTTGGATGACCAAATTAGCACACTTAAATGATGTAACCTATGAATAATCCATCATGTAAATGTATTATGATTATCTATCCTCTTATTCCATTCATTTTTTATTCTTGACCAATGTAAATTTTGAGAATTGTAACAACTTATTGTCAAATAAGCCTGTATCTATGCATTTTCTCTCTCAACTGACTAACCACCACCACTTAAAGGTAATTTTAAGAGTTTAATATATGACTCAATACTTTTTATAGTAATTTTATACCATTATATTATTATTTGAATAATATCTTTCACATCAGGTCCTTATTAGGGTTTTAGAGAGGTTTAACATAGGTTTTGGTGTTAATAATTATTCATAAAGGATTTCCCCTTAAATATAAAACCAATGAATATATATATTATCTAAGACCATTATAAATATATCCTTAATATATTATGTTCCCATTTGGAGGTTACACATGCCAATGAATGTTTGAAAGTGCTTCTCAGGTCTTGAGACCTCATTTTGTGAACTTCAGAAGGCTTGAAATAGTATTTCAAGAAATTTCCTTCAAACCATGACCTAAAAATTTGTGATAATTTATAAAAATACTTATATTACCTCTTTTCATGCTCACATATGAATATTTTCCTTGAAATATGATCTTCATGCCTCATTAGGCTAGGCAGGGTCTAAGAGAGGTATAGGTGTAAGATTAGTCTAAAGTTATTACCCTAGTGGGTTTAACATAAAACTCTCATCAGTTATTAAATGACTAAAATGTATTCTAAAAAATTTCCATACAACCTTCAAAAACCTATGTTCATTCATTTTCATGCACAAACCTCTTTATGTCATGACTATGCTTCCTATGCACTTTGACATCAATGACATCTACCTTCATGCAAAAATAAGACATTATTTGACTTTAAGTTATCTATTTCACCTTCTCTCATGAAAATTATATTTCATTAAAACAATCTCTTAATGAACCTTGTCACATTACTCACTGCTAACTAGGCTTAGTCACCTTTGACATCAACCTTAACAAGATGCACCTTTAACATCAATGACATTACTCAACAAAGTCGATGCCCATTAATAGTTATATTATTTTTTATTAATATATATTAAGGGTTTTAATAATATTAAAACTAATCTTTTATAATATCACAAACCTATACTAGCCTCCAAATCACCTTGAACACTTAAAATACACTTTCATGTAAAAGTGGGTGAGAAAAGAGAAGGATAAAGAGTTAGATGTGGTGTGTGGTTTAGGAGAGTATGGGGAAGTATTATGAGTCAGTATATTAGGTAGTATGTTTATGAAATATGTATATATGGAGTAATAATATGGAAAACTATGTGGAGGATTGAGTGGTTGTAGGAAGATATAGAGGTAGTTTTACCATCAATTAAAGGTGGTTTAAGGAATATCAATCATGGAGATACAGTGTAATATAGTCCTATGGAAATATTTTGATTGAGTTGTTATAGTTAAATTTTTTTATATATACTTCCAATTATTAAATTGAATATAATACCCAAAAATTCCTTGAATCATTCAAAAAATAATAATTAATTTCCATTCAACCATACAAAGATTAACAATAAGTGCAAGCAAAAAATATTAGTTCCAAGTAAAGTGTCAATTTTCAAAGACATCATATTTAATAAAAATGGAATTTAAAACATGTTTAGGGGGATTATAACATATATGACCAATTTTTTGGCCTCCCATTAGGCCCAATCGACAAACCCACCACCCATTTTGACCTCGAGGAACACCCTTCCCAATACAAGGAAAATGCAATTTTTTAGCCTAGGTTAAAACAAGTGTAAAATGAAACTTGTAGCTCATTTATGTAAACCATCACATCTTTACCCTACCTATTCAATCCCTCTAATCACACCTTAGAAGACTTAGGTGGATCCTTTAATAGCAATTTTTTTGACATGTTATAGTGATGGGTCTTAAAATGTAACTTTTTGGCATTAAAGAATCAAAACCCTAATCAAAATAACATTCAAGATTCAAATGTTATTGATTTATATGTTGATTAATTTAATTCAAATGATAATGAATTAATTTTATATAATGATTCATCACACCATATGACATGCTTATCTGATATTTTATGTGATTCGAGAGATATCTCTGAAAGAATTTACTTAGGAGATAATTCATTTTTAGAAGCAACTAAATAGGGAAAATTAAAATTTTGAAATGTTTTTATTAATGATGTTTTATATTTACCTAAGCTTAAAAAGAATTTTATATCTTATTTTTAACTTACTAATGATAATTTCATTGTAACATTGTTTAAAGATAGTTGGTACATTAGAAATCAATTTGGTTCCTTGATTGTTAAAGGTATTCAAAAGAATGGTTTATGTATCTTCTCTCCTACTACATGTTTAATTTCATCACATAATAATAATGAATCTCAATTATGGAATAAAATATTATGACATGTTAATTTTATAATTTTACATGATATGTCTATGAATAATCTTGTTGTTGGACTTCTATTTATCCCCTCTCATCATGAAACTTGTGAGGGTTGTTTACATGGTAAACAACATACTAACCACTTTCATAATAATCATGATGTGAATTTATCTTATCCTTTATATTTAATTCATAGTCATGTTGTAGGACCTATTGAAGTTGTATTTCCTAATGGTTCATTATATACTATTACATTTATTGATGATTACACTAGAATGATCTGGTCTTATTTCATTAAAAAGAAATATAATGTTTTGTCTAATTTGATATAACTTAAAGCTTATGTTGAATATAAATATGATTTTTCTATTAAGAGATTAAGAATTGATAACGGTGGAGAATATGTTAATAAATAATTTTATTCTTTTTGCATTAGTTATGGCATTCAAAAGGAACTAACAATTCTCTATTCCCCTCAACAAAATGGTATTTTTGAAAGGAAAAAATGCACCATCATCATGAAACTCTTCCCAAATTGAGAGGCATCATTGAGACTTTGTGCTCAGTCTGTTGATCATATTCTGTTAATGGAATAAGAAAATAAGGGACTTTTTTAGACTTTGTGCTGTGATATATATTATGGTTGAGGAAGCCATTCTTATGTTTATTTCCTTGATTTATTTTTTGTTCCATTGATTTAACAACTAGGATTAGTAAAATTAGTTAGGAAGGTGTCCTGAAGAATCAATTGTGGAGAGACTTTGCACCCCCATAGCTGCCTTTAGTGTTTTTTTCTTTTCCATTGCTGTGTAAAAGACTTTGAGCTTTCATTGCCCTTCGTATATTACTCTTGAGCATTTCAGATAGAGACTTTGTGTTCTGTCTCGATTTCCTGGTTATCATACTCCTAGTTACATTCTGCTTTAATTTCTAGGAGTATTCTTGTGGCTGGCTGAATAGTTTTTCCTAAAAGAAGAGGAGAGTTGTCTGTCATTCCCTTGAGTGTTTCCTTTGTTTTGTTTACATCATCTCTGAAGAAAGAGAGATGGATGACTTGTCATATCCTTGAGTATTATTTTCTATTTATACATATACATAGCATATCCATAGGGAACCTCCCCTTAATGAGAGGAGAGATTAGTCTCCTTTTGATGTGATAAACTTACACATTAGGGTGACTAATCTTCTTGCTTTGGCTGATAATACCTATTTTATTTATCAGTACGCTGATAGACAAAATATTTAACCAACATTTTTTGGCGACTCCGCTAGGGATACCCATTATCCATTTATATTCTATTCATTCCATTCACCTCCACACCAACTGGGAAAAGAATGCACAGTTTAAAGCCTCAAGCTCTAACTGAAGCAAAGTTAATTATTTTCCACTTTTTTTACAATTTGGTAGATTCAAGGTATACACGAAGCCAAAGGGCTAAAGGTATCATTGATCATGTGTTCAAGCTGGTACAACAAAGTGATTTTGATCTATTTCCTTCACCATCTCATCTCCAATGAACCAAGAGCTTCCCTCCTACTAAAGCCAGATCCCCATTACTAGATGAAGTATCTACTTCTATTATTGATAAAGCTATGCCTATAATTACCCTATTGAGATTTGTTATCCCTCCTTTTTAGAATCTTATAATGGCAGTTCAAGGACCCTAGGGTAATGCTTTTGGTCCTCTCAATCTTACTCCTCCTCTACATGAGCTCCCACGTAGTTCTAGGAAAAATTTCCCTAAGTTCTATGGTGATGCCAAAGTTCATCCTGATGAACATATTGCAGCATTCAGTATAGCTTGTGGAGTAATCAAGGCAGAGTTTGAAGATGTAGTAGTTAGGCTTTTTGTTGAAACACTACAAGGTCTTGCTGTAGATTGGTTTTACCATTTATAGGCTCAGTCTGTGACTAATTGGAATACTCTTAAAGCTAAGTTTGAAGCCAGATTCAAACCTGTAGAAGATGCACATACACTCTGGCTCAACTTACACAGATGAAGAAAGAGCCACATGAGCCTATGAGAGACTTCATAGCTAAATTTGACAAATTGAGAAATTAAAATCCTTATCATTATTAGACCTACAGTTGAGAATCTCAAATGCTTTTTCATTAATTCTCAGTTACCTGAAGTCAGTTTCCTCTTGAGACGTGCTGGTCAAATAGATCTCGCTATAGCTCAACTTTTGACCATTGAAGTAGAAGATGATCTCATCTTAGTAGGGAAAATAAGAAGAGATCCCAATAGAAACAAAGCTTCATCATCTTCTGAATTTGCATCTACAAGCACCACAGATCCAATGGTGCAGAAATTAACAAATGAGTTACTTGGTTTAAAAAAGCAAATGGCTCAAGGAATGTCTTTTGCTCCTACATACAAAAGGACATTCCCAAATTAGGCACACCAGGGAAATGTTGCCAAAAACCAAGGAAAACAAAATTGCCTTCCTCCTCCATAAGGGAAACTTGCCCTGGAAGCTCCTCTAACTAATTCAGCAATGGGATATCTTGAAGCAAAATCATAATTCTCTTATCATCCTAAATTAAATCAAGAAAATGATGTTGATATCATTGAACATAGTCAAGAATAATTAGCTGGTGACTCCCACATTGGTTTACTAAATTACCAAGATGAACTTAGAAGCAAAGGAGAAGCTTCAGATGGATCATATGTAGTGTTTACCAGGTCTAAGAACCAATCAGTCCAGTAGACTGATAAAGAAAAGATAGAAGAACAATCACAACCAATAGTCACAATTGTCAAGCATGGGACAGCTTTGCCTTTTCAACCAAAAGATTTGGTAATCACTCAAAAGGTAAATACATCCATTGCACCTTCCCCTTCTATTTCTAATTCACAAACTAGCCCACCTCCCATCCCTCCTAAAATTTAGAAAGCTAAAGTACCTTTATCTGTACCTAGCTCATTTCAGCCATTTGACATAATTAATCATGTCTAAAAGACAAAATTATGGATGTCTAAATTTGAATACTTTTAGTCTAATATGGATAAATTAAACAAGCTAGCTCAATATGTTAAAAATGAGACCGTCCTTTCAAGACATAAGGCCAAAAAAGTAATTCTTGATTCTCCAAAGAATACTCCTATTTTAAATAATTTTATTCTTACTCCTCCAGCTATTTCTAGAAAAATAGAACCCTTCTATGTTTTCCTATTAATCAATGGCCACAAGATGAGTAACTGTATAATAGACTTAGGCACATCTGACAATGTCATGCTTGCTAAAGTCACTGAGTCTCTTGGTTTCACACTAACCAAGATGTTTGGGAGATGTTTTTCCATGGAGAACAAATAAGTACCATTGTTGGGGCAAATCAAAGATGCCTAATTTGCATTCGCAGCCTTTCTAGACAAGAGGATTAAAATGATTGTATTAGTGGCTGATGTCCCAGCATCTTATGGTAGTTTGCTTGGATGGAATTTTTGTAAAGACTTGGGAGGAAAACTAAACATGGATCTATCTGAGGCAAGGATCCATGTCCAAGGTGTGATGAAGAGATTACTTCCTGAAAAGGAACCAAAGTATGTAGTTACCAAGACATCAGCTCCTGAAGCTCAAATCCTTTTTGAATCCATAGGTATGGGTAACTACTTTTTATATACAGATGATGAAGCACCCTTCATTTTTGATGAGGGAAAGTTTGAAGTAAAGCTAGTGTCTGATGACATTTGGACTCTTGAATTTGATGATAGTTGTTCCTCTACTGGTTCTGGAGCCTGAATTGTCTTGATATCTCCTCAAGGAGATTTATTTCCTTCATCCTATAAATTGCAATTCAATAATACTAATAATATAGCTGAATATGAATCACTATTGCTAGGCATGAAAGCTACTAAAAATAAGGCATCAAGTTTATTCATGCTAAAGGGGATGCCAAATTAGTGGTCTGTCAAGTGAGAAATTCATATTAGACCAAGAATTAGAGGCTACGCCACTACCATAACTTGATTTGGGACCAAATTGAAAGCTTTGATGCTTTCAACATTTTTTCCATTCTAAGAGAGTCCAATGATAGAGGTAATGCTCTTGCTATTTTAGGAACTCTTTTAATTCCTCATTTTAATTTTAAAGAAGAAAAATATACCATTGAGCTGGTCTATAGGCCAAGTGTTCCTGACAATGCTGATCATTGGCAAATTTTCAATGATGATCATCAGATCATTGCTTTCTTGGAATGAAAAGACAATTTTGAACAACTATATTTTGAAGGCAGTGAATCTCAGAAGTCTAAATCTTTTTCTAAATCTAGTTTAAATATAAATGAAGAGTTCCTATAGCTGAAAGGAAAAAAAAATCCTAAAGGTCTGGTCTCTCTTGAGAAGCTATTTGACAAGCATGATAAATTTGTCAAACAATAGCAGACATATTTGAATCTCTCTCAGGGATTTGACTAAGTGAATCTGACCAATAAAGAGAATCCCAAGATGGTCAACATTGGTAAGTGTTGTACACCTGAAGAAAGATTCAAATTCACTTCTTTGCTCCATCAATACATTGATATCTTGGCATATTCATATGAAGACTTGAAGTCTCTCAGACATGATGAAATCTACCATCATATTCCTCTCAAGGCTGAATCTATGCCCTACAAGTAGAAATCCAGACAATACAATCCAAAAATTTCTAGTACTATTATGTCTGAGATATAGAAAATGTTAAATGCTAGAATTGTCTTCCCAATCCATCATTCTACATGGATTGCAAACATAGTACCTGTAAGGAAGAAGAATGGCAAAATTTGCATTTGTGTAGATTTTCAAAATCTGAATTAGTCATCTCTGAAAACAATTATCCTTTGTTGATCATGGACCAAGTGCTTCAAACAGTAACAGGATCAGAAATGTTATCAATGCTAGATGGCTTCTTAGGTTATAATCAAGTTGAGGTTGGTTAAGTTGACCAACACAAGACTGCATTCACCACACCTTGGGGTACATTCGCATACAAAAGAATGCCTTTTGGCTTAATAAATGTTGGTGCTACCTTTTAGAGAGCTATGGACATGGCTTTCAAAGATGAGATTGGCAAATTCATAGTAGTATATCTTGATGACTTAAGTGTCTTTTTAAAGCATCGATCTAATCATGTACGCCACTTACAGCAAGTGTTGGAGTGCTACCACTTGAATGGTATTTCTTTGAATCCTAAAAAGTCTATTTTTGGAGTGACAGAGGGGAAACTTCTTAGACACATTGTGTCCAAAGAAGGCATAAAGATTGAATCAGATAGAGTCAAGTCTATTCAAGAACTGAATTTGCCTACAAGTAAAAATGTTGTTCACTCTTTCTTTGAAAAAGTGAATTTCTTATGGAGATTTATTCCCAAATTTGCTGAGAAGACAAGACACATTGTAAATATGATGAAAAGAAAGACCACATTTAGCTAGACCAAAGAGGGCAAAGTAGCATTTCAAGATATCAAGGTCACCATTGCTCATGCCCCTACCTTGGTTTGTCTAGATTACCACAAGGATTTCATTATTTATAGCTATGCGTCTGAGCATACTCTTTCAACGATTCTTATCCAACAAGACAAAATGAGGTATGGAATCCCATATTTCTTTCATGAGTTTCCCTCTTAAAACTCATGAAATGAAATATTCAAATATAGAGAAGCACACCTATGCCTTGGTAAAAGTAGCCAAACACTTTTGCTTCTATATTCTGAATTCACATACTACTACCTTAGTTCCTGATAGTATAGTCGAGTCTATATTAACACAGTAGGAGTTTGGCACAAAGAGAGGTAATTGGATTGAAAATATCCAAGAATTTGATTTGGATATCAAGCCAACAAAGCTGGTCAGAGGTAAAGGCCTTTGCCAATTAATAGCTAATAATAAGCTAGAAGATACACAACATGAAGAAGCTAAAGTGAAAGATGCACCTATAGTCCTTTTTGTCTCCACTACCAATGAATGGTACTTAGATATTGCCTATTTTCTAACTTATGGTGAATGTCTTGCTTATTTTTCTTACAAAGAAAGGAGGACTATCAAGTTAAAAGCTGCCAATTTTGTCCTTTGGGATAACGGCCTGTACAAGAGAAATATAAATGGAGTTTTCCTTTGCTGTGTAGACAAAGAATAGCAGACCTAGATCTTGAAATATTTTCATAATCTAGCCTATGGAGGACATTTTTCTGCCCTTATGACTACTCACAAAATTCTGTGAGCTAGGTATTATTGGTCGACTCTTTTCCAAGATGCACATAAGTGGGTAAGGAAATGTGAACTTTGCCAACAATTTGTTGGAAGACCCAAGTTGGCTGCCCTACCTCTAAAGCTAGTAATCATAGAGGAACCTTTCCAATAATGGGGACTTGATTTTATTGGAACAATAAACCCATCTTCAAGTGCTAGACATGATTATGTCTGTACAGCAATTGATTATTTTACCAAGTGGGTAGAGGCAATTCCAGCTAAGCATGCTACTTCAGAAGTTGTATGCAACTTCTTGAAAGAGAATATCATTTCTAGATTTGGAGTCCCACTCAAAATTTTTACTAATAATGCATCTTGTTTCACCTCTCAAGAAATTACGCAATTCTATTTTTATTATGGAATTATGCTCTCTCATTCTTCTGATTATTTTCTACAAGGGAATGGACAAGCTGAGTCCAGCAATAAAAATTTGGTAACTATCATTAAGAAGCTTGAAGATGATAATCAAAGGACATGGAATAAATCATTGGTGGATGCTCTGTGGGCTGACAGGATCATGCCAAAGAGGGTGATTGGTATGTTCCCATTTTAACTTCTTTATGGGATTAATGCTAAGATACCAATTACCTTAGAGTTATCAGCCTTGAAATTGGCGAAGGTCATTGAAGATCATACATATGAGAGTTCTCTTGACAAAAGAATCATGTGCCTACCACAACTGGAGGAACAAAGAACCATGGTGGTGGATAGAATTGCTGCTCATCAAAGTTTGGTAAAGAAAATATTTGATCAGAAGGCCAAAAATCGTGATTTCCAGATTGGAGATAAAGTCCTATTGTGGGACAAAAGAAGAGAACCAAAGGAGATGCATGGAAATTTTGACTCCCTTTGGAGAGGCCCATTCATAATTCATCAACACATAGAAAAAAACAACTTTCTTTTGAAATACCAAGATGGCACACTCTTTTCTCTACCCCATAATGGGCAGCATATGAAACACTTCAACTCTTGAAGTATCAAATCGTTGCCTTTGTATATATGTATATTTGTATAGCTTTTTTTTGTTTATTTTCTTTTTGATGTCTTTCATGACTCCATGGCATGACTCCGCAACCTAATGGCATACTTGAAGACACTAGAGATTATGAATTCTACTCCTTCCAATTTGTTTTGCAATTGAAAGAAGTTCCCCAACTGGAGCTAGCTGTTGTCTCCCAACAATAACAGTCATTTTTTGAGACAACATTTAAATTATATTGGTCCTACAGACCAAAATTGTATCTACCATTTTTAAAAATTTGTCTTAGATATTCAGATTCCTCATTTTCAAAGCTTCTCAGAAAATCTACAGACTTTGCATGTCAAGTACAATGGATTTTACATGTTGATTTCTACAGACTTTGTATTTTCAGTTTCTACAAGTAGGTTCATTTATACAAGTTCAAAGACTTTTATAGGTAGTGTTCAGTCAAAAGAATTGATTTTCAACATTTGTTCATTTTCAAGATTGGTTCAAGTGAAAATCTTCTTCAGCAAGCATCTGAGTGCAAAAAGAGACTTGAACCATTGAACCGTTGAACCATTGAACCACTTTAGTTCAAAGAGGTTCAACGGGTTCAAGGTTTAACAAGTTCGTGTTTGGTAAGAATTAAGCACTCAAAAATGGTTCAAAGTTAATTTGCTTCACTTGGTTCATTAGCTTTAAGGATGTTTGGCCAAATCATTCAATTGAACCATTGAACTGTTGAACCATTAAATCATTTTGGTTCAAAGGTTCAATGGGTTCAAGGTTCAATGGCAGGTTCAACCAAAGGAATAGTTCAATGGTTCAATTAAACCAAGTAGTTCAATGATTTATTTCATTCAGTTGGTTCATTCTTTTAGTTTATCTTTTGGTTCAACATTTACAGGTTCAACAATAGGTTCATTCACTTGGTTCAACCGATTGGTTCAAAGTCAAAAGTTTAAAGGGGCTCGGCACACTTCATTGAACCATTGAACTAGTTCAATGGATTGGTTTGATCAAATGGTTCAACTATTGGTTCAAAGGCAAGTTTAATGCTTAGTTTATCAGCTTGTTTCATTCATTGAACCATTGGCTTGAACCATTTTTGGTTCAACCGATTGGTTCAATCGACAGGTTCAACGTCAAAGTTCAAAGGGGTGGTTCAATGCAAAAGGTGACCTCTCAAAAGGACAAGTGCCCTTGTGGAGGACACTTAATCAATTAAAGCACCCTTCTGAATGGTCATTTTTCAAATAAATAGTTAAGTAAATTTCTTTGGATTTGTTTAAGGCATTTAAAATTGGCTTGTCAGAATTCTTTCAGATTTTTGTCTGAAGGAATTCCTTCAGACAAAAAGTCCAAAAGAATTCCAAGTGGCCACAGACCCTGAAGGAATTTTCAAAGAAATAAATGTGGGCTCAAAATATCTGAAAGCTAACTCAAAAGACTTTGTGGAACAAATTTCCATGGACTTTTTGTGTGCAGGAAATTTTCCCAAACTTTTTGTCAGCGAGAATTTTCCCTGAACTTTTTGTCCGCGGGAATTTTTTGTGGGACAAATGTCCACGGGAAATACCTATGGGAGACAAACACCTGAGAAAATGTCTATGGGGAACTTTCAAAAACAAACACTCGGGGATTTGTCTGTGGAGATTGACAAAGCAAAGTGCTACCAAAGGACCCTAAAGGGCAGGTGCCCTTACAGGGGACTCTTGGTGGCCAAAATAAAGGACTATTTGACATAGGTCATTTCTCAAAGCCCAAAAGGGTAAGTCCAAGCTGAAAGGGTAAAGCTAAAAGCCAAAAGAAGACCAAGGGGTGATGCTCCCAAAGACATCAAATTTAGGATAGTGATCTAGCCATTGAGATCACATTGATGGGCATGTAAATGTCAATTTTAAAGACAGTAAAATAGCTATTAATCCTTTGAATTTATAGATCCAAATGCATTCCTAGGATTTAAGAACAAAACTAGCTAAAAGCAAGGAAAGATAAAATAATGGATGAATCTAGAGCCTGATTCAATTAATCTAGAAAGGAGGATGATGAAGATGAGATTAGACCGCCAAGTAAATATCAGATTTTACAATCTTTCAAATGCATGACTTATTTATCTACATTGAAAAGATCAAATGGGTAAAAGACCCCAAAGTTCTAGCTTGTCTTCCTAACATTTCCCAATGCATCATGATGCATTACTATTCCCGAGTCCTTCAAGTGGCTATATAAGGAACTTTCTTTCATTGTAAAAGGATCTTCTTTTTGACAATCTGAATGAAACTCTGCCCAAATTGAGAGGCATCATTTAGACTTTGTGCTTAGTTTGTTGATCATATTCTATTAATGGAATAAGAAAAAAAGGGACTTTTTTAGACTTTGTGTTGTGATATCTTTTGTTGTTGAGGACACTATTCTTATGTTTATTTCATTGATTTATTTTCTGTTCCATTGATTTAACAAGCAGGATTAGTAAAATTAGTCAGGAAGGTGTCCTGAAGAGTCAATTGTGGAGAGACTTTATGCCCTCATAGCTACCTTCAGTGTGTTTTCTTTTTCATTGCTATCTAAAGGACTTTGAAAAGACTTTGAGCTTTCATTTCCCTTCATATATTACTCTTGAGCATTTCAGATAGAGACTTTGTGTTATGTCTTGATTTGTTGGTTATCATACTCCCAGTTACGTTCTGTTTTAATTTCTAAGAGTATTCTTATGGCTGGCTAAATAGTTTTTCCTAAAAGAAGAGGAGAGTTTTGTGTCATTCCCTTGAGTTTTTCCTTTGTTTTGTTTACATCATCTTTGAAGAAAGAGAGATGGATGACTTGTCCTACCCTTGAGTATTATTTTATGTTTATACATATACATAGCATATCCATAGGGAACCTCCCCTTAATGAGAGGAGAGAGCAGTCTCCTTCTGATGTGATAAAATTACACATTAGGATGACTAATCTTCTTGCTTTGGCTGATAAGACCTATTTTGTTTACCAGTATGTTGATAGGCAAAATATTCAACCAACATGTATGATCTCTCTAAATGTAAGATCATTGAGAATAGGAATGTTATTACACTCAAAAAATCTTTTTGTGAGCCCTCTATTGATCCTCTTCAATATTTTATTGATGAGCTTGATGCTCATGTTTCTCCTTGTGATGAAATGGATGCTATTGATGAGGTTGATATAGTTATGGATAACCTAAAGTCTGAGGAACCTCCTGAGTTTTATGTTCAATATAAAAGACCTAAATGGAAAAAATCCCTAATTCAATATTCTAATTTTGATAACTTAAATAAATTAACTATAAGTCAACATTCTTATCATGCATTACTAACTATGTATGAATGTGAACCTCAATCCTTTGAGGAAGCTACTCAAGATGTTAGATAGAATGTTTTGTGCAAGCTGAATATAATTCCTTAATTAAAAATTAGACTTGGGACCTTATCCCTCCACTTAAAAGGCATATTGTCATTTGTAGGTGGCTATATAAGATCAAATATAATTCAATTGGTAAAATTGACCAATTTAAAGCTAGATTAGTTGCTTGTGGGTTTACTTAGAAACCCAAGTTTGACTATGATAAAAACTTTACTTGTGTAATAAAAATGAGTATTGTTATGGTAAATGGGTATACTTCTTGAAATTCACATGATTTTCTATCATTATTGGGTATGTTTAGAGATAGGGGAGTAGAATTAAGGATAAGTTTTGTTAACTATAGTTTATAATAGGATTATTAATATTATAAAGGATGATGATGTAAAGCATTAAGTGTTTCACATTTTAGTTTCCTATTAAGGGAGGCCAAGCAGTATGCCCTAAATACATATTTATGAGTGATAATATAGGGTCCAAGATAATTTGAAGAAAAAATTCCTCATTTAATTCTTTACATATTTGTGACATGTTGATTTTAGTTAAGGACAAGGTCATCACTAATAAATCTCATTCTTTTAAATTTTGATTATATGCATATTTTATCCATTCTTGATATACATGAAGGTGATCAAGAGATTTGTATAGATACTCATTTAAAATTTATAGATGTGTTCATCATTCTTGATAATAATAATCTTCATAAATGATGTCCTTAAGATATATCCTAGGAGAAGGAATTTGTACTTATAGGGGAAGAACCAATTCAATACCATAGACCAAAGACAAAGGGGTAACACTTGTATGGGTTTGAATGCTAGTTCCATAAGCCCACTAGGCAAAAGGTATGTGAATATGAATTTTTTTCAAGCCTCATTTACCATTTTGGTTAACATATTGATCAAGGTTTTATTGGATGACTTGACTTGTCCATTAGCTTATGGATAATAAGGAAATGAGAAGCTTATCTCAATGTTGAAGGAATCACATAATTTTAAGACTTGATTAGTTTAAAAATATTTCCCATTATTTGTAATGATTTTATGTGGGACACCAAAATGATATATGATGTTATGGTTAATGAAACCAATTGTATTATCTACCTTGGTTGATATAAGGAGAATAACTTCCACCCATTTAATGAAATATTTAGTAGTAGTAATGATAAAACTATGTTGTTGGGAAGATTTAGGATTAATATACCCTATAAGATATGATACCCATTGGGAGAATGGCCAAAATCCCTTGGATACCTACAATGCAGGACTAAGGGCATGGGATAAGTTGGCATGTTTTTGACACTTCACACACTTATTTACATATTCACAATAGTCTTGATTCAAAGTAGGCCAATAATAACCTATTCACATAAGCTTCTTGGTTATAGTTAAATCACTAAAATGGCCATGACATATTCCATCACATGTTTCATTGATTATGATATTTGATTTAAATTTTTTGAGACAATGGAGGATAATACCATCAAACCCCCACTTATAAAGCACACCCCTTAGTATTATATACTGGGTATTCCACTACTAAAAAAGTAGGGTTAGTATTTTTGGATAAATCTAAAGGAATGATCCATTTAGATGAATAATCAAATATCTATGGTACACATAGATCTAAGTGATTTTGTTTTATGGTATGGATATAAGGGAGATTATTTTTTTATAATAAAGTGGAATGACATTATGGATAAGGACAAATAATTTAGATTCTTCGGTGGAAGATGGGATAAATGAAGCCAAGGAAGCCATGGTATCAACAAAAAATTTGGTTGACTGAGGAGTGGTATGGATGACATAGTGATTGAGGGTGGATAATAATTATTATTGTAACATTTTATACCTCTAGAGGATGTTATTATTAAACTAATATATTATAGTTATTTGATTCACTACTAGTTGGGAGTCCCCAAAAATATGAAGTGAATTAACACCTGGAGCCAAATCTATTTGAAGACCTATAATTAGGGCTTCATATTCTACCATGTTATTAGTATAGTCAAAATAAAGTTTAAAAGATAGGGGTATAGGAATACATTTTGGTGGTATTAGAATAGTTCCTACTCCCCCTTCATGTTCACATTTAGATCCATTAAAGAAAAATGTCATCTCATATTTGAGATCTCCTTGGGATGTGCAGGCTATAGATTCATTGATAAATTCATAAATTGATGGTAGATTATTATCAAGGTGTGCCTTAGCTAATTGATCAACAATGATTTTCCCTTTATTTGAATTTTGGTTAAGGAATTTTAGATCAAACTCAGCAAGAAGAATAAGCTTTATTTCCATTCATTGATTCTAACAGGCTTTTGAATGTATGAACTTAAGAAGATTGGTAATAAAAATCACATAGGTTTTGTGATTAAGTAAATAGTAGTGAAGTTTAGACACTATGAATACTAAAGCCAAATATAGTTTTTCAATATGTGTGTAATGAGTGTCATACTCAACCAAAGTTCATTTTATATAGTAAATTGCTTGCTTTCTATATTGTTTATCTCCATGGGTAAGCATGGCACCTAAAACATGATATGTAACTGAGATATAAAAGTAAAAACATTTATCCTCTCTTGGCAGAATAAGGACAAGGGGAGATAATATAAACTCATTAAGTGTATCAAATGCTATTTGACAATTTGAATCCCATATAACCAGGTGTCTTTATTAATAATGTGATAGAATAGTTAACATCAATATGATAACTATGAAATAAAGTGGCAAATAGATTGAAATTTCCCTTGTAAACTATGAACCTACCTGAGGTTGTAGGGATGGGTCATATCTATAATAGCCTTAATTTTGGTAGGATAAACCTCAATTAACCTAATGGAAATTATAATGCCTAAAATATTTCTTGATAAAACATCAAAGACACACATTTTGGGGCTAAGACAAACCTGATATTTGACTTAACAATCAAATATTATATGAAGGACATATAGGTGATTTTTACAGTACCTAGATTTATTGAGGAGATCATCCACATAATCTTTAATGATTTTATGAATTAAGTCATGGAAAATATAGGTCATGGTATCTTGGTAAGGTTCTCCTAAATTTTTTAAACCAAAAGAGATGACCCTATAAAAAAAAGTCCCCCATGGAGTGAAAAAAGTGTTTTTATGCTGATATATAGGTTGATAAGGATCTAATTATAGATATAAAAACCATCTATGAGTGACAATATTTTGTGTCCTATAGTGAGATACATAATATTATCAATATTAGGAAGGGGAAAATCATCTTTTAGACAAGTAATGTTAAGATTGTGAAAGTTGGTACAAAGGAATAGTCCCCCTTTGGGTTTTTTGATAGGTACTATGTTAAAAACCCATTGAGGATAATCTATAGTTTGGATAAATTTAACAAATAAAAGCCACGGTAATTATTTGTTGACAAGAAACACTACATGAGGACACATTTTTCAATTTTTTTGTTCTAATAATTTAGCTTTAGGAATGGTGACAATGTTATGGATGACTATAACATGATAAATTCATAATATATCACTATAAGACCAAGAAAAGGCTTGGCTATGATTAGAAAGGAATGTTTTGAAATCTTGGTATTCTTGAGAATCTAAGGATTGGATAAATTTTATGTTTCATAGGACCTCAAGTGTTTCTATTGTAACCTCATTGAAAAGACTAGGAGAATTAGATGGTATGATATTATTCATATATGAGTCTCCTACCATTAAATATGTTTAAATAGATTCATTGTCTTGACACTTCATTACATGGACTGAGGAGGAATTTTCATATATTAGGTCAGTAAAATTTATTAGAAGACATAGGGATGTTCATTATTTTGATAAGTTAGAGGTTTCAAGTGAATGCTGTTAATAAAGAAAAAAATTAGGTGGGATGGAAATGGTGTCATCAATTTATATAGGATAACTAAGTGGGGACTATAGGGTTTCATCATCCATATTTACAGATATATTGGATGGTAAAGTGTTATCATTTTTAGCTTCAAGAGTTTTCTTTAAACTAAGGCCATAATTTTTGTATAGTTTTCTAAGGTCATTTATCATAACTTCATGGGGTCCTTATTCATAACATCCTAGGACAAATCCTTTCCAATAACATTAATGTAGATAGGTTTGTGTGAAGTGTGGTTTGTTGAGGAAGGAAAATTTAGATGAGAATAGTTTGGTCCATGGTTGGATTTATATTTATAAAATTGATTCATCAATTCCTTAATTCCTAGGTTAGATTGGTATGTACATTGTTGTCTAGTGCATCCATATTCTTGAGGGGTTGATAAGGTGATAAGAGTTAACAACTGATACTCCCCTACATAGATATTTTAGAATGCCAAGTCAAAGGAGTTTTTATCAAGGATAAGGGATGAGGGTTTTATATAACTAGTTGATATTTCACATAAAAATAATGGGCTTGAGTTACTTAGGGGGATCAAGGAATTATTAGGCTAATAAATCAAGTTGCACATCTTAAATGGATATGGGTCTATTGGGACATCCTAGATCTTACCTTCATGTTCATATTTAAGGGACTAATGTAAATTTGACGGGACATAACACATAACATGTATCCAAGGGAATCCTAGTAGGATGTTATACTAAAATTCCCCCTCTATTACAGAAAATATATCTTAGAGAGTACGTATACCTACTTGGATGGGGAGGATGGTTGTACTTAATGTTGGGGAAATAATGTCATCAAAGGCTCCTAATATGGTTAGAGATTGAGCCATAATAGTTTATATTAACTATAGTTTCCTAAGAGTGTGTGAGGAGATAATACTTATATTGGCTCCATTGTCAATAATAACTCTTTTGATCCATTATTGATTAAATTGGGTAGTGATAAATAATGGTGGGTCTTGGTCATCAAGTTGTAATGGGGATATTTCAAAATCATGAAATATGATAGATGATGACTTTTTTAAGGGTTAAATGAAGGTTGATAGAGGTTGAGGTTCATATTATTATACATGGGTGTCTTATATGGCCTCTATTATATATTTATTATGTTGTGGAGAATTTTGGATAAGTTCGTATAAAGACATTTTGATGGGAAGTTGATGGATTTATTTTAAAACTGATATCTACATCAACTCTAAAGGATTATTATTTTGTGCTTTCCTTATAATATAAAATTTGATTTTTTAGATAGGCAATCTAGGATTGTCTATAGCAAAAGTAACGGATTTTTCAATAGACACCTTGGTTTTTTAGGGATTTTGAGTTTTATGACCATGTGTTTGGGATCAAGTGTCTATGTGTATTGCATCTATTTGAAAGAATGGTTGGTTTATTGTGTTTATGGAATCATATGAGTATAGAGGGTATAAAATGGGTTGATACCAAGTCTCATTAGAGGTTCTATCTTCCTCTATTGAACTTTATTCTAACTCTTTTATAAATATACTAGTTCTTGGGGTGGCCATAGCTCTAGTGGTTTGATTATGATGATAATCAGGACCAAACTATTCCAATAAGAGATCATCTTCTACTAATAGATCTTGGATAACTATTTAAGAGCATTATAACTTTTGGTATCAGGCCAAACTATTTGATGGTAAGTGTATTTATTATTTCCCAATAACATGTCAATTTTTGAGTATGTGGGTTAATAGGCTTGATAGGTGGTAGTATGATAAGGGAGGTTTGAAGGAGCTGATCAAGAATCATGGAATAAAACCCCCATAATGGATACTAGTTAGGTTTTTTCAAATTTTATGGCATTTCCATGGGGGTTACATTCAATTTCATGTCTTGATTTCTTAAATTAATTGTTCAAATGTTTCTAATAAAGGGTAATTTATGTTTGGAATAAGACCTTATACCAATATTATGAGAGTAGTAAGGATTTAAGGGATTGTGTATTATCATTATTATTATGGGAAGATATTTTTGTACTAGTGTATGTTTCTTAGAGGGGGATTCTATAATGGTGGCCTTTGTCCTTACATAAATATAAGGTCCAAGTATGGATATTTTAGTTCGAATTAGTGGTGTAACTATTTTCCCTTTTTGATCTTAGTTGGAAGTAGTAGAGATATCCTATTTAGGGAGCCTAATTATTATTGGTGGATGTTGTAAGGATTTAGCTCTTAGAACCCCAAGGCACATTTATCTCCACTTCTTAAAATAATTCTCCCATTTTTCCCTTTTATAGGATTTGGCTTGGCTTGAGCTACAAGGGAATCTAGTTTTAGAGTGGGTCAAGGTAATGTAGTGGAAATCTTAGGAGGGAGTGAGATAGACATAGTGATCATGCTACGTAAAGGTTATGTAGTGACTAAAAGAGTAGTATGTACATTTTTTAGGATATCTAGACAAATATCCCCCTTGATAGTTTTTTCATCCTTTATTTTTAATTGGTTGCCTTTAATGGGCTTGGGTAATGTTTCTTCAAGAGGATCCCAAATAATGAGATTAGGGAAACTTGAGTGGATATTAGGGATAGATCTAACTAATTTATATAGTTCAAAGATCTAGGATCGTTATTTTTTTAAAAGATGATTCAAAAGAATTATCAACTTATTTAGGTAAAATTTGATCATGTATTGTATTTATTACATGGGTTTCATGATCTGAGGTGATTCCTATATTTGCTTGTACAAAATTATATGTAGAAGGATTTTTGGAGAATGGTTTCTTAAAGATATCAATGGATTGATTAGGAGGAGAATTAGAATTATCTAACTATAATTCCCCTTGGTCAATAAGGTTATAAACTATGAAAAACCAACACTTATTGACCCATTGACTAGGTACATGATTGTAAGTGTAGAATTCACTCTTATTGTACCAACTAGGTTTGGGTCTAAAATCACCAATAGGTATAATAAGAGGAAGCTTGATAATGGAATTTTTTAGGATTTTTTTAAAAATAGAAGTATATGACTCCTCTAAGTGTGTGTATTATTGAGGGGGAAATTGTGTTTGGGGTTTTTGTGTTTTGTTTTAGAGGTAGAAGGTTTGGATTTGTTTGTTGTTTGTGGAGGTGCTGATTTTAAGACAACAACATTTGTTGTGCATTTAATTTTAACATTGTTTGTCCATTTGGAGGGATTGGGTTTGAATTTATTATTATGTAACTTAAATTTTCCTTCCTTTAAGGCTTGTAATTCTATTTTATAAGCCATAATAAATGATTTGTCAAAAGTTTTAAATGATTGCACTTGTAGTGTTGGAGAGATATACTTAGCGCACAATATTGAAAATAACTCAATTAATTTAGGCTAAGAGAGAAGGTTAGTTATTTATAATGCCTTTCCACCTAGATACAAAGGCATTAATGGACCCATCATCAAATTGTCTAATGAAATACAAGTCAGTTATGGTTACTTTCCTTATGATATTAATGGAAAAGTGTTCTAATAATATTTGAGCCAATTGCCCAAAAGAAAACAAGGAGTGCTGAGGGATGAAATTTTACCAATCTAAGGATGGTCTAGCTAATTATATCAGAAATGTCCATAAAAGGAGAGTATCATCATGATATATAAGGTAAAAATCATGTCTAAAATCCCTAATGTGTATTTAGGGATCTTCCTTATTTTTAAATTTAATGAATTTAGGAGTCTCTCACTACCAGGGATATGGCCTAATTGGGATGGAAGAATTAATAGGTTCATTGTAAATTTTCTCATATGTGAACATATTGTTCTACTTGGAGGAATATTCTTCAAGATTTACCATCCTATTCATAAGGTGAGGATGGGTATTATATTGAGGCATACCCCCTAAGATGTTTTGTGGTAAATGTTGATAGGTGGGGAATGGAGTGTAAAATAGTTGTGAAAGGGGATAAAAAATATAAGTGGTCATGATAGGTTGAGATGTAGCCACATACTATGGGACTTTAAAGGGTATGTTTTGATGTGAGGATGAGTAAAGGTGAGTGGACATAATGGATTGTAAGGGATCTAGGTATTGAGTAATTATTGGGACATATTACTATACAGGTTCACATAGAGGAACTTGTTGTATAGGTTGTAAAGGTTGGGTTTGAGGATTCAAATTTATGTTTGTTTGGATAGGTGGGAAAGTAATAGGGATTGAGATTACTAAAATATGGGGTGAATTAGTGGGTGGTGGAGTACATGTAAGTTGGATTGCAGTAACATTTTGGGTCTACGTAATAGTCAGATAAGGGTTACTACATACTAATGGTAGTGGAGTATCTAGGGGTTGTGTTATGTTAGTATCAAAATCCATTGGAGGTGGATTGTTAGAAGAGGAAACCATGGCCACAACAAGAAATTTAGGTCCCTCTAAGATCAAGCCATATAAAAAACCAAAAGATTGGGTTTGAGGGGAAATAGGAATTCATATGGCTCAAGTACTAAGGTAATAATTGAGGGAAATCAAATTACTATCTAATATAATAGAAAATTTTGGGTCTCCCTATGTATAAAATTGGGGAATTCCTTCCCTCATGGATTTTAGAGAGGTAGGAGGACATGGTGTGTTATCCATGAATGAGGATGAGGTATGAAATTCAGTTGTTTTAGTGATTGTTTTCATGTTATAACCATGTAGCATTGAAAAAGAAATAAAAAATGAAATGAAAAGACACACAATATTCTTTGATTATCTCATTTTAGTGAAATAAAACACACACTCTATTACTCATACTTAAAGATTTTATTTTTATTTTTTGAAAATTATAATTTGATATGGAGATGGGCTAATGAGGGTACTAAGTAATGGTAATCTAAGGCAAGTTTCAAGTTTTGTTTAAGGCTTGGAACCTCTATATAAGTAAAAGGTACATTGAGGCTTGATTTTGTGTTGGAAGGAAGTACATAGCTTGGTATTAGGGCTTACCCCCTCACTTCACACAACATAATGATAAGGGTATCAAGTGCTTAGCCTTTATATTTATTTTCCATAATTTTTTTACTCAATCAATATACTAAGTCATTTTTACCCTTGGTGATGAAATACAAGTAGATCCACCTTGGTAATAAATGTTTTGATGTTTATTTTTAAGATTACCATGGTTTGATTGTGTGTGAGAGAGTGTGACTATCATGATGTATTAATCCACCTAGATTAGTCTATCTGTATTATCTAAACAGGCAGGGGGATGAATCCAATTCTTTTTCAGACTTTAAAAAGGAAAGAAAAAAATTGGTATTTTCTCTATTTTTTTTAATATAACCACACAATAAATAAAATTCAACTAATAGATGATTTTAAAATGAAAAAAAAAATAATCATGAGACCAAGGGGTCCTAGTGGGCATGCCAAATGTTTTAGTATTTTTTGGTTTTTTTAATAAATAAACTTACTAAGAATAGAAATAGTGATACATGGTTTTAAAGGGATACCTATGATGGATGGTGTGCACCATTGATATAGAGAAGTGGGAACTCCTTTTTGGCTAGGAAGGATTACCTAAACAAAAGAGACAACTCAGAAAATTTTAATTAATAGGATGGATAAGTGTACTTCCTCACGATAGATTAGTTCTAGGAAGTGGTACACTTATTTAAGAGGATGTCATTTCAATGTATTAATCAATTAAGTGGAAAATGCAATAATAAAAATTACAAAAAAGCATATGATAATATAAATGTGATACTAAAATGAAATGGATTAATATATTGCATAGATGTTATCAAATTGTTCATTCTAATAATCTATTTATGAATCTTATTATTCTTGTATTACTTTT
Source organism: Torreya grandis (assembly GCA_037957365.1). Classification (NCBI taxonomy): domain Eukaryota; kingdom Viridiplantae; phylum Streptophyta; class Pinopsida; order Cupressales; family Taxaceae; genus Torreya; species Torreya grandis. The sequence continues at coordinate 358,977 of JARHVA010005022.1, forward strand.
AATTATTCAATGAATGCTTCTAGAGTAGGGGCAAGGACATTTTCACAAAGTCCTAGCTCAAAGGAAATATCACTTTGATCTAGGAAGAGTAGGTGAGGGACTAGGGTAAAATCATAAATGGAAACCATATCATTTACAACTCTTGGCAATGTCATCTACAAATAGAGATCCATGATTTTAAGGCCAAAAAAACTAATTGAAATTAATTTGGACTATTTAACTAGCTTTAAATTGTAGACAAATAGCAAAAACATAGGGACCAATGTCTATTATCTCAAAATCATTATTGATTATATTGATTAGTTATGATTCATGTGAGGATTCATCATCGATCCTGATAGTGGGTAAGTAAATCTCAATATGGCACTTAAAGGTGGGTTTTAAGGGATTCTATATGGATTTTGAAATAACTAATGATAATATAACCAAAATAAGGAAAATAAATAGAACATAATCAAGTAATATAAGAATCATAATATATTCAAATGAGTAATATAGTTACATCTAAAATTATTCCAATATTATAGAGAATTATCACATTGATGGGGATGTTCTTAATCTTTGAATGAGTGGTGATGGGCTGAGATCAATATATTTTTCTTACATAAGTATTCCATGATAATTTATCTAGCATTTTAGTGTATAAATTTAAGATCCTTTTTCTTGAGGATGGTCTAGTTTCAAATCAAAGGTGATCCTAATAGGATTCATGACAATCGTAGGGATCCGTGTAGATCTAGTCTAATTTTACCAAGTTCATTTAAATAAATCCAATTGATGAGGTTAAACTTGGTCCTAGATTATTTTAAACGAATTCCATCTAGTGAGAGGTTATAACAGCTTACTTCTAATACATTTGAGGGGATTTGACTAGATTTAGGTAAGGTTAATTAGTTACTAAGATAGAAATTAGTTAGTAAGACTAATTACATGATGTAAGATAGTAATTGATAAAACTAAATTAGCTAACATATATAAATATGGGGAAGTGGTAAGACACATATAAAAGGATGGGGAAGTGGTA
>JARHVA010005022.1:365000-392500 GCA_037957365.1 Torreya grandis
GGTCACAAGATAAACATCAAATAAACTAACACATAACCCATAATGGATCTTATCCAAGAATGTAACCCACTAGGCTAAGACTTGTCTCTTCTCTTATAACTTTGGTGTATCACAAATCATTGGTGTCATATCTATATGAGTCTAAGCAACACATGGACATCCTCTAAGGTGATCACCACCTCTATAGTATCCCCCTCCACCTCCCATCAAAAAGTGTTGGTCAATCATTCCCATACTCTTAAGAACATGACAATGACATCAACACTCAAAGAGATCTATCTCATCTCCATAATAACTCCAAATTCAAAGCCAACTAGTCAATCTTTATCCAAGTCTGACAACCACTCCAATAAATTTGGTAGATAAGATGCATCCACTAGCTACCAAAATATATGATGTCTCTATAAAATATCAAATAATAGAGAATGTATTAGATCTCAATGTCATAATAATAAAATAAATTATATATTATTTTTTAAAAATTATAAACTAACTACTTCATCATTTTATTTGTCCTAGTTTTCTTATTTTTCCCTTTTCCTACATAATCAGCCTATTTAATACTAAATTAGTCATATCATGTTCTTGTCATTTTACATCAGCCTTTTGGTATGTAGTTGACCCATTTTTTCAAACACTATTAGCCTATTTGATACTAAGTCAACCCTTTTCTAGCTTTAGAATACTATATTATCCCTTTGCTACATAGTCTACCTCATTTAACAAACTATATCAGCCACATAGTACTAACTACATCATCTAGAGGGTACTATGTCACCCATCTCCTTATTTCCTACTAGATCAACCCCCTACTATGTATCCAACCATAGTTGATAATACTATATTTACCCACTATTATGAAATCACCCCTAGTTTTATCTCACCTTGTAAGCTGAGTTGACAGGGCTAACTCTATTGTTAGTTTGTGATAACTTTTTGATCATTTACCATAAATGCCCTAGATATTTATTAGTCTGATCTTTTCCTACCCATTACCTCGTTTCACCTCTAGTCTACCTAAAACTTTCCTAGGGTAAGTTTTGGTGTCTATATTTATTTTACCATCTAGTTTTCAATATTTATCTTAATTTTAATTAAAAATGCTTAAGAACTTGAAATTAATGCTTCTCTTACCTGTGTTGCACCTATTGTGGCTGTCATGCATCCTCTATGTCATAGTTATCATCTCCTCACCATGGTCTCTCTCTAGGCTCAAAATGGGTCATTCAGAGCAATAGCTTCTTAGAATAGTAAAATAACAAATGAATTGATTTTCACCCTATTTATATTTACTATTAAAAATTATTTACCTGTCAAATGTTTACAACTAGATTCCATTTATTGACCATGAATTTGTTTTTACTAGCTCTTTTTTTGAACCGAAAGATGATATATAATCCTAAAGTTATAGAAAATATTTTCACATATTACATGTATATATTTAAAAAACTTCATTTTTTTGCTAATTTTTATAGGTTCACATAATGTTCCCTATATTGGACACCACATTTATTTCACTTAATTCCTTTTCTACAACTCTAAGGTAAGTAAATGTATGTATTTTTAAATTTCATCCTTTCATTTATCTTATTTGATTCTTAATATAATTTATTTAGCTTCATCATTGTGTGTTACTATGTTATTTTCCTAAACTACCACCCCATGTTGCACCTACATGACATGTGATGATATTCAAGTGGGGCATATATATACACATAGTATTTTTAATTTTTATCAATTACTAATGTTTTCTTTCTTGAAGGAACCTATCAAGTCTTAATCTCTCTAAGTGCATGATTTATAGGGTGCACTGAGAAAGGGGTGGGTAGACCATTGGTGCTATGCAAGATTGATGTCCCCTATACCACCAATTACAATCTAAACAAAAATTTTCCTATACACTTACATAAGATTTGACACATTCCTTATAGAATCCTCCAAGTAATTCACCACCTTATTCAACTTTTACCTAAGCCAAAAATAGTTTTTGACATTTATTGAATAAGGTCATCTTGGTTGACCCTGTATTCAAATTAATATTAACACATTATGTGTCTAGGTTAGCCTTTACTAACCCATATCGGGACCTAACTTGATTTTATCAATTAAAAATATAAGTTAGAATTGGGTTGACACTATAGGCTAAAATTTTGAAAAGGTTTTGGGTTAGATTCAACTATATATACAAATTTGTTACTACCATTTCTTAAGAAGAGAAAAAGAAGAATATCATACTGTGCATTTGCTTATCCACCATTTTACTTGAGGAACATTGCTTAGGGTTTCAATACTACACTTGGAGATATAGATCTTGTCTTATGGAGAAGTTTTTTGGATGCATATATAAGTTATGTATCCTAGAGATGACTTATCCTTTCTATCCTTACATACCACAACAACCTCTTGTGAATCACTTTGGTGAAAGGATATATTAAGGCGTGACAAGTTTGTATTCAAAGGTAAGTATTCTTAACTATGTTCCTCCTTTGTTAAAGTAGATAGATTTGCATTTATTATATTATATGCTTCTATCTTATGCATTATGATTTTCTATACATTGGCTTAAGTATAGATCTTCTATGAATGTTTACTTTTTATGTTTATTACCCCCATTTTGTGCCATAATTTTAGTGATCACTAGGTTAGATTTTAATTTAATTTATATTTACTTTGTGAATATAGAAAACATAAGACTTAGCTATGGTTATTACATTATATTGCTTGACTATATTCTTTAGAACCCTCTCTAGTGATGTTATTATGGTAAGGGACCCCTTGGTTAGGTCTAATAGATATATCTTGTTCATGACCTTGATTGTCTAAATGTACCCTTATTGGGTTATCTTCTTCAAGCTAGGATTGATTTATAAATCAGTTGCATTTTATCTTGTATACATAGACTACCAATAATATTACTTCTTCATAGAGTTTTATTCAAAAAAATGAAGATGTTAATTGTTAAATGGAATGAGTAACCACCTTTGCCTTATTTCCTATGCTATGCATTGATTTTAGGCTTACTCAGATTGATATAATTCATTTAATTTAAGAGTTTTTTGATGACAAGCTTAATATTCATAAATTATATTCCATAATTCAAATCTCAAAAAGTTGATAATTTTGGGAAATTATATGGTATATATATATATATATATATATATATATATATATATATATATATATATATATATATATATATATATATATATATATATATATATATATATATATATATTTGAGAAATGTATAAAATAAAATCTTGAAGGGATATGCACATGGGAAAGAAAAACACACTTAAATCTTGGCATAATCATTCACCAAAAAAGCCCACCATGTTGGAATTTATTATATTCCACACCCATAGGGATCTCATGTAAATTTTCACTATGCACATTTTATGAAAGCCACCCAATCATAGTCCCTCATATTTATTTCCTGCTAACATTTCCCTCTAAATTTTTTTATTAAAATTTTAAGGTGGTGTTATTTTTATATGTGGCAATAGTGTTGACATGACATAGGGAGTGGGCCTTATCAAATATTATAAATAGATTGAATTTTTTTAAATAATATTTATGAAACAATGTGATGTATATGACTATAATATTGTGATCAATTTTTTTTTGTAATATTATCTTTTTAAGACATCTTATTTATGATATATTTGTGTTATATTTATTTATTTATAGTGTTAAATTTTTTTATGATATATTAAATTTATTTTTTAACACAATTAAACCATATTAATATATCTAATATTACTCTAATATTTCTAATCCCTTCCTAAAATAGTCTAATGCATCTTAATTTTCACATTATAATAGGTATAAATTGTAAAATTTTGGTTTTGAAACATAAATATATTTAAACATCAGGAACTAAAGTCACATTAGGCACTTCTTTAAATATGGTTTTCATAAATTTTGAAGTGAAATGTTGAATGAATAATAGTCATAATTTTTTTCCATAGTCTAGCCAAGATTGCTCATCAAATTTAACTCTTAAATGGAAGCCATTCAAATTCCCTTCAAATTTGGAACCCTATCAAAAATGTTTTTATTTTTTATTCCCCATGCAGATTTGCATCAAGACCATGTTCTCATAAATGGTTGTGTACTAAGGTAATTCCCCATTCAGAGTTATCAAAACAAAATTGTTGCCCTTGTATTCCTAGTTTTTTCCAAATGATAAAAAAGATGGAACTTGAGTTTGACTAGGATCCACCATTATAATAACTTTATGGACTTCATAGTGGAATTTAAAAATTTAAGTGCTAAAGGAATGAAGAGCTATGGATATTAAATTTTCACTTGTATTATGTTTTAAAATAGCTTTAAAATTAGTTTGAGACTATATAATAGCCATGATGCACTAATCGAAGGTTAGTCCTGGTCAAATCATGGGAATTAATTACTTTTTGTAATCATATAAAAGTGCTATTTGAGTATTAATAGTGCTACTTGAGACTACCTAAACCTAACCTAGATCCTATTATCACACTTATCCAGCCCTCATGTGAGCCGCATGCATCCCTAGATAACCTTAAGGTATTCCTAGACCTTCCTTTTCTTTTTATCATGTTCTACTAGCAGGACACTAGCACCATATGGTGCTAATTTACTATAAATGGTTATAATTTCCATTACCTTTCTTTTCCCCAAGTAGATATCTTTTCAGAACTAGAACCTCTTAAGGTCATGTTAGACCTATTTTATCACTTGCATAAGTATCAAAATAATATATATATATATATATATATATATATATATATATATATATATATATATATATATCTTTATGTATATATATATCTGTATATATATATATATCTGTATATATATATATATATCTGTATATATATATATATATATATATATATATATATATATTTATATATCTGTATATATATATATATATATATATATATATATCTATATCTATATATATATATATATATATATATATATATATATATATATATCTGTATATGTGTGTGTGTGTGTGTATGTATGTATGTATGTATTTTAGCCTTCGAATTACTAGATGGAAATCAGATGTAAAATACATGTTCAAACTTAGAATAAGTTGTGCTCAACTAAGTTTATCAATCCCTAGTTTTCCCTACATATACATACTACCATCTACAATAGATTTAAGCTTAGATTAGTTATATTTATAGTCTCAAGCACATTCAAGGCACACAAGGCCACTATAATAATAACTTCACTTACACATGCACTAGTACTTAGGTGGGGATAACTACATCAGGATTTATCCCTCCTTAAAGTATTAGTATGTAGGAAACTCTCATCACAATGGGATTTTGAGGATGCCCAACCTACCATACTAACAAACACACTTTTTAGCTTAAACCAATCAGATGCCCTAATTATATGGAGAATTATATTTTATTATTAAATTAGTCATTATATGAAAAATGCATGGTTTTATAACTCATGCACATAGGAACAAACCCCATAGATCTAGACCTAAGTGCAACTAAAAGGTTAACATAATTATGCACATAGGACACTACCACCAATATTAAGACACTACTGACTCATTTTTAATATTGAAACTTTTATCCAATTATGGTGATATTATACAAGAGGGGTTATAACACTAAGATTTAGTTGGAAATAATCATACCAAATTCCACCTCAATTTATGGCATCCAGATCATATGTCTTAGTTTTTTCCATCTAAGTTATTACTTGCACTATTTATTGCTATTTTAAGAAAATTCAAAGCGAGTCAGTTCTATAACAAAATAGTGCTTATATTTATTAAATATTATTTACCTAATTTGGTCTATTTATCTCTTTAAAAAAAATTAATATTTACACTTCTTAAGTCCTAAAATTTTAAAATATTTGGTGAACCCAACTTACTTTGAACATTGCTCAAACCCTAACCCTAGATGCTCTTAGGGTTTGTATCCTTATTTTACAAATTTTTCATTGGCTGATTTAAGTTTTTTAGATTTCATATATTATTTTTTAGAATATATATTTAAATTTGTTTAGTATATGCCACTTCAAAACACTCTCTTTCTTCCATTAATAATAAGTGCTACTCTAGGAGGTAATCCTATGAGCATATTTAGATTCCTATTATTTGAGCTTATACCATGGATAAGAGAACTATTGTAGCTAATTTTGTTGATCCTTCACACCTTGATTATGTGAATTTAAATGATAATGCATCTAAATATGAGAAATATAATCAATATAAATATGATACACAAGTTGGAAATTGGGACACTCTCCCTCTAATTTATACACACACACACACACACACACACACACACACATATATGTATGTATATATACATAAATACATATATATATATATATGTATATATATATATATATACATACATACACACACACACACACACACACACACACACACACACACACACACACACACACGCGCGCGCGCGCGCACACACACACACACACACACACACACACACACACACATATATATATATATATGAATTTTAGCCTTCTAATTACTAGATGGAAAATAGATGCAAAATACATGTTCAAACTTAGAATAAGTTATGCTCAACTAATTTTATCAATCCATAGTTTTCCATACGTATGCATACTAACATCTACAATAGATTTAAGCTTAGATTAGCTATATTTCTAGTCTCAAGCACATTCAAAGCACACAAGGCCACTATCGTAATAAATTCACTTACACATGCACTAGTACATAGGTGGGGATACCTACATCAGGCTTGATCCCTCTTTAAAGTATTAGTATGTAGGAAACTCTCATCACAATTATATTTTGAGGATGCCCAACCTACCATACTAACAAATACACTTTTGAGCTCAAACTAATCAGTTGCCTTAATTATATGGAGAATTATATTTTATCATTAAATTAGTCATTATATGAAAAATGCATGGTTTTATAACTCATGCACATAGGAATAGACCCCATATATCTAGACCTAAGTGCACCTAAAATGTCAACATAATTATACACATAGGACACTACCACAAATATTAAGACAATACTAACACATTTTTAATATTGAAACTTTTATCCAATTATGGTGATATTATACAAGAGGGGTTATAACACTGAGATTTAGTTGGAAAAAGCATACCAAATTCCACCTCAATTTATGGCACCTAGATCATATGTCTTAGTTTTTTCCATCTAAGTTATTACTTGCACTATTTATGGCTATTTTTAGAAAATTCAAAGCTAGTCAATTTTTTTAAAAAAATAGTGCTTATATTTATTGCATATTATTTACCTAATTTGGTCTATTTATCTCTTTAAAACAAATAATATTTAGACTTCTTAAGTCCTAAAAGGTTGAAATATTTGGTGAACCCAACTTACTTTTAACATTTCTCAAACCCTAACCCTAGATGCTCTTAGGGTTTGTATCCTTCTTTTACAATTTTTTCATTGGCTGATTTAAGTTTTTTAGATTTAATATATTCTTTTTTATAATATATATGTAAATTTTTTTACTATATACCACCTCAAAACACTCTCTTTCTTCCATTAATTATAATTTCTATGCTTGGAGGTAATCCTATGAGCATATTTAGATTCCTATTATTTGAGCTTATACCATGGATAAGAGAACTATTGTCGCTAATTTTGTTGATCATTCACACCTTGATTATGTGAATTTAAATGATAATGCATCTAAATATGATAAATATAATCAAGATAAATAGGATACACAAGTTGGAAATTGGGTCTCCCTCTAATTAATAATGAAAACCTAATTGTCAATATGGATGAGATCATATATAGCTTTAGAGATAAACTTCAAGAACAACCCCTTGATCATGCATATATATTACAAAACATAAATAAAATTAAGAAGAAATCAAACAATGGTAAATATAAAACTCCAAAATCTAATTAATTTTTTTAATCTACATTAGGGCCCACTTAGCTAACAAAAAAACTAATTGTAACTCAACATGTTAAGTATTGTCATTGATGTCAAAGGCGAATCTTGCATGAGGTTGATGTCATTGAAAAAGAGTGATTAGTTGGTAATGTGTTGATGTGATAAGGGGAATTTATGGAGTGTTCTCATTTAATTATGTTTTCATGAAAGATAAATTGAAGGAAACTAATGCTTTATGGTTGCATGAAGGTACAAGTCATTGATGTCATAAGAAACATAGTCATGATCCTAGTCATGGCATGAAGAGGTATGTGAATAAAATAAATTAATAAATGAACATAAAGGATGTATGTAATTGATTTATCATGTATTTGAGGAATTACATAAATCATAAGAGTCTCATGTTAAACGTAAAGGGGTAGGATCTTCAGTCCAAGTCTACATCTAGACCTCTCTTAAACCCAACCTAGCATAATGAGGCATGAAGAGACCTTATGAGAAGGTATGAGCATGGTGCCTTGGTGAGATGAGTGAACAAAATAATGAGTGGTTGTATGAGTTTTTATTATTATGTGAGTGAGGCAGAGAGTGCATGAAAAGAAGCATGAAGGTTATTTTTAAGGCCTAATGAAGTTTACAAGTCAAGGTTTAGAGTGAAAAAGAGAGAATGTGGCCTAATGAAGGGTCATGATCATATTTCAAGGTGTTTTAGATAATTTAATAATTTTAAGAGATGATTTATGTTTTTTAAACTTTTTAAATTTAGTTTGAGGTCATAGAGTGAAATAAAATACATGAAAAGTTCTTTGGAGGTCTCTCAAGTGCTTAGAATAAAGGGTTCTCAACCTGGGAAGGATTTTATTTTGCTCATTATCTCATAAAACATTTGAATTGGAACATAATATATTAATGTTATATGAGGAAGGGTCATATATCAAAATTAAAATCATTATTTTTTGTATTGAGGGGCTATGTTTTATGAATGATCATTAAGAGTGGAAACTAGTTTAAACCCTCTTAAAACCCTAATAAGGACTAGATTTTGAAGATATTCATAAAAATTTCCAAAAATTTATTGTTATGATTAGGTAATATATTATATATTGTATCATAATATCCTAGGTACATCTAGGTTGTATTGGTTAAAGAGAGGAGAGAGAAAATGCTGAGTTACAGGGTTATTTATGAAGAAGTTATTATAGAAGCCAAAAGTTGCATTAGACATAGTAATAAAATGGATGGATGAAGAAGGTAAATAGTAATGTTACATTTAAATTAAGGTTTATATATAGGATATATTACTAAGTTTTTATAAACCCATCATCCAAGTTAGGCAATCACTAACAAGCCTAATGATGCAAATAGTGAAAAACATAGGCAACAAGGAGAAGATGAATTAGAATGTGTTTTCATGATAGAATGAAAAAACCAAATTCATAGATATAGTTTTTATTAATTTAAATATATTTTAATTTTTGATATAAGTTTTTGAGATCAGTGAATATAGTGAAAAAAATGCTCACAAGTTGACCTATCTAGTTCAGATAAGATAGTGAGATGTAAGGTCAAGAGATTGTTCTTCAAGACTAATATTTTCCATTTGACCATATGATTTTTATATATTATAATGGTATAATTATATCACAATATAATATAAATTCATCATAATTCATTTATAATTTATTTACAAGTGTTGGAGGTCTAAGTTATCATGCTTATGTTTTGAGGTAATCTAGTAGTTCTAAGTGAGTGAATTGTAGAGGTGTTCTTGAAGCATTATGTCTTGAATGGAAGTGTATAAGGCATATGGAGATATTTTTGAGTTAATTTATTTTATTTAAAATTTATTTATTTTCATGGTTGGGTGGTTAAATTATGTGGTATCTTCATTTGTTCAAGACAAACTTTTCTATGTGTTAAAAGGTCTATTGTGAATAGTCTTAATGGAGTGTTTGAAGTGGTGGTTGGACTTAAAAGGTGTCATGGTGCTTGAAATATGTTTTATAAGGCATATTTGACTATTTTATGGAAGTTTTGTTTCATTTATATAGGTTTATATTAATCTAATGGGTCATAAGGTAACATGTCCTAAAGTAGGCCTAACAGAATTAGGTCTCCATGAGACCTAAAGAAGGGTTTAGTCTATTTGAGTAGTGGCTGACCTAATGTATTTATTGATTATTACTTATAAAATTTAATAAGTCATGTATTTTGGCCAATATAATTTGGAAAGAGTGTATGGCTGAATAAGAGGTGTATGACCAAGAGGCTTGTATAAGAATAAGGCCTTACTACTTACACTACATGGGCAATATTTGGCCTAGTACAGACCATATCATACATCAAGATACCAAATGATGATGAGTAAGGTACCTTGGAAATATTTGTATTTTATTCTCCTATCTTACAACACTACTCCTTTGATAATCTAAAATGACATGCCAAAGTAGTCCCAACTGGCTTAGCATCCTACATACTAAACCTATCCAAAAATTTCTTCACATAATCTTCTTAGCATAAGATCAACTTCTTATCCTTCCTATCTTGATTTATCATCATACCAAGGATTTTATTCACTACACACAAATACTTCATAGAAAAGGAATCACCAAGTTACTTCTTGAGTACTTCAATCTGTTACATGTTCTTTCCTGTAAACCAACATGTCATCTGCATACAAGAATAGGATAATATAATTACAATCCTCAAATCTCTTTACATACAAACAATAGTCAAAATGACAGCTAGAGTAACCTTGTTCCAACATAAAAATATCAAACTTTTTATACCATTGTCATGAAGCTTATTTAAGACCATACAATCTCTTTTTTGGTTTGCACACCAATTTCTCCCTTCTTTCAACCTCATAACCCTATGGTTGTTCCATATATAATTCCTCCTCCAAATCACCATGAAAGAATGTAGTCTTCACATATAATTATTTTAAATTCAAATCCTCTACTTTAACTATACCAAGCATAGTTATAATAGAAGTCATTTTAATAATACGAGAAAAAATCTCATCAAAATCAATACCTTTATTTTGTGCAATCTCCTTGACCACTAACTATTAATTTTCCTTCATCCATCCTCTTCTTTTATTTTGTATACCCACTTATTTTTCAATTATATTTTTCCCTTGGGTAGATTCACCAAATCCCACATCTAGTTTTCCATGAGAGAACTATGTTCTTATTCCATGGTTTGTTCCCAATTCTTCCTAGCATTCACCTACATTACTTCCTCAAAACATTTTGGTTCTCCATTATCAGTAAGTAAAAAATAACTAAAATATGTGGAAAAACATTTAAGATCTTTTCTTACCCTAAGACACCTTTTTATTATAGGAGTTTGGGGTTCCTATTTAGGAGGTTCCTAAACTATCTCCTTAGACACTCTACCATTCATAATATCATCCAACACTGTGTACTCTTTTTATTTTTGTTCCTGTAATTGATCCTTATAAATTAATTTTTATTTAAAGACAAAATCCCTAGATCAAAATATTTTCTTGTCTCTAAGACTCCAAACTCAAAAACTAAAGTCATCCTCACCATAACCAATAAAGGTGCATCTCTCAGACTTAGCCTCTTACTTGGTCCTATCCTTCTTGGGAACATGAACTAATACTTCACATCCAAAGACCTTAAGAAAAGAATAATTAACTTTCTTTCCATACCAAGATTACTTATGTATGCCTCCATTCAAAGGCACTAAAAGTCCTATGTTAATCAGATATACCATTATGTTAATTTCATCTACCTAAACTATTAGGGGTATCCTTACATGCAACCTCATTCTCCTAGCATGCTCCATGATTGTCATGTTCATCCTCTCTGACACTCCATTTTCCTATGGTGTCCCTAAAACCATCATTCACTTATGAATTCCATTTTATGAACAATAATCATCAAATTATTTGCTACAATACTCAGCTCCATTATTTGACATGAGACATTTCAAATTGAGACTTGTTTCATTATCAACAAAATCTTTCCATCTCTTGAATGTTTCAAACACATTAGATTTATTCTTAATGAAATAAACCCAAACTTTCCTTGTTGTATCATCAATAAATGTAACATAATAATTTGAACCATCAATAAAATATACCTGAACTAATCCCCATATATCTGAGTGAACCAACTCCAACTTATTCTCCTTATTTCTAGGTCTAACCCTCAAGAACTTAACTTGTTTATTCTTCTTGTACACATAATCATCATAAAATTCAAAATTAACCTATTTCAATTTGACAAACTTGACTTTTAAGATCTCCATGCACTTTTGGCTCATATGACCAAGCCTATAGTGCCACAAAGTTGCATCTCCATCTATAGCAACTAAATTATAGTGATCAACACTACTATTCAAATACAAAGTTCTAATTTTCTTACCTCTCATAACAAAAAGAGAACCCTTGGTAACTTTATAAGAGTCTACTAAAAGCATCATCAAATAGCCCTCACTATCTAATTGCCCCACTAAAATTAAATTCTACCTTAACTATGGGACATGTTTGATATCCTTTAGTAACCATGTGTTCCCATTTTGCATCTTCAATTAAACAAAACCTTTCCCTAATATAATTCATGGTTCATCATCACCAATATAAACATGTCCAAAATCTCCTTGAACATAATCCATAAAAAGATACCTATGTGGGGTGGCATGAAAAGAATCCCCTAAATCTAATACATAATATTTAGAAACATTATCAAAGGAAAGAATTAAATCATCCTAACATTACCTATTGTCATATTTACCTCCTTGGTATCCTCATGTTTGGTATTCTTATTTTGAAGTTTCTAACATTCCTTCTTTGTGTGTCCACTTTTCCCATAGTAACAACACACCATCTTGGTTCTAGATTTAGATCTTCCATAACCCTTTGACTTTTCAAAGTTTCATTTGCTTCTATCCTTTTGTCTCCATCTAGTCTCCACCATAAAATCATTCCTTAAATTTGATTCTCTAGTGCTCTTCCTTTGCATTTCCTTGCTAATAATCACACTTATAACATCCTCAAAATTTAAACTTCCCTTGATAGGGATGACATTACTCACAACCATAACTAGGCTATCCCAACTATCTAGTAAGGAGCACAAAATCAATAAATCCTTAACTTCATATTCAAATCTAATACCAATTAAATTTAACATACTCACAACCATATTAAAATTATTTAAATGATCAGCTATAGAACCATTTCCAAATATTTTCATATTAAATAACCTTTTCATCAAAAAATATTTTATTAGAAGTAGAGGGTTTTTCATATAACTCCCCTAATTTCTTGATTAGACCAAATGTAGTCATCTCCTTTGAAATATTAAAGGCAACCAAAGATGTAAGGCACATTTGTATGGCTCCTAATACTTTCCTATAAAGAAAATTTAAATCTACCTGATTCATACCTAAAGGTTGTCCTATTTTCCACATCAAATGGAGATGAAGATCCTTCTAAAATAATTAACAATCCAAAATTCTACTAATTGAATTTTTCAACTCTAGATCTGTCATTATCTACCATAGCTCTTACTCAAGTTAATATCTTTCCCTATAATTCACCACTTTAGCAAAACCACTAAAGTAAGATCTGATACCAATTTTTAGGAATAAGTGATTAAAATTAATTAGTTATGCAATAATATGCAAAATATAAATCATTCCTTAGAATCATAGCAGTAGAGACATATGGAATAAAAATTTAGATCTAAGCAAAAATACACACATAACAATAATATAACATGGTTCACCTAATGTGGGATACATCCACCAAGAGGATCTCAATAGTATTATAAACAATATTAAATAAACTCTAAATAAGAAACCTCTCATAGAGATAACTTATCCAACTTGAATTCACTCCAAAATTCTAGAGATACAAATCTACACCTCAAAACAAATCATACTGATCGTAGAAAGAATGCAGAGCTCAAAACTTAATGAATAATGTGTTAACCCTCTCCCCTATTTATACTTTTCAAAATCCCTTGAAAAATACACCATAACAATAAGGATAGCCATATCCATATAAAATAAGGCACACAATATGGGAGGTTTCAACCACATAATCCCTTGATTCTCTCAACACCTTTAAATCATACCCACTTCCCAAAAATGTACAAGAAAAAAGAGAAGTTGTTAAAATTTTTCCCACCATTGTAAAAGTTAAATATTTCATGTTAAGTATTGGTAATTTTATTTTTACCTTATGGATGTTAAAATGAACTCCACATTTAACAGTCTACATATGAATATCAAGGTCATATGACCTAATCAATCTTGAAGAGACCTAGTTGAGTGAATAAGCTTAGAAGGTAGTTTGAGAGGGTTAAAGAGTGTGAAGAACTAAAGATGGTGATCATCATTTATTATGTGAGAAATAAGGTGTTTTAAAGGTGATAAAATCAACATGTGAGTGAGTTTGTGTTAAGTCATCTAGGGGGTTGGTGCCTTCTTGCAAGTGGGTACTTGTTAAAGCCTAGTCAAGTGGGTGCTTGGCTAGTTGGGGTTGGTGATCCATGTGATGTTTGTGATTCAATAAATTTGGTTTTTTTCTTATATTACTATATTTTATTTATATATATCAATGTTTTTTATTCCCTTTGAGTGTTTTTCACATATGTGATGTATTCTTATATTTCATATTCATATGTATGGATACTTATGCGTTGATTTATCTATATGTTTGTATGAATGGATCATGAATGTTAAGTGAAATTGAATGAATGTTTTGATTAATGATTTACCCTACCTTAAACTATTGTGCTTCCAACAATTTTCCTCATAGCCTAGTGCTTTGAATCAGGCCTAACAACTTGAAGGTGATCTTAAGAAGCCCAATATGTCTAGTGATCAAGAAGACAACATGTATGATGAAGAAGTCTACTATGATAGTGAAGAAGGATAAGTTGATCTAGACTTTGAAGTTGAGATCATAAGTGCCCTAGATGATTTGAAGCATCAAAAAAAGAGGAAACATAAGATGAGATATATGGTCAAGGATCTTAAGTAACATATTTATACCTTGTAGAGTGATTAGGTGAAAGAAGCCAAAAGAGATGAAAGCCAAAGGAATAAGTTAAATGGTGTCAATACAAAGTTTATATCAAAATAAGCTGAGTATTATTAGTTGAAGATAGAGATAAATTATTTAAATTTTGAGCATGAGAAACTAATAGACAAGATGAGTAAGTTTGAGAAAGAGCATGAAAACCTAAAACAAGTTAAGATCACCAACATGAAATTTAATGTGAAGAGACCAATCATAAAACCTAATGTAATGAGGATAGTTTAATTCTTTCAATTGTTGTTTTTTTTCTTGTCATATCTTTGGTCATAGAGCAAGTGATTGTATAATAATCTCAAGGGATGAGTTATCATGGGATTATGGGAGGAGTGATCAATCAAGTGGAATTCACAAGGTATATAGAGATTATAGAGTACATGATAAGGTTCAAATGTTGGCATGGAAGCCAAAAAAATTAAAGACTAATCATATTGAGCCTAAGATTCTAAATGGATTATTTTCTAAGGATGAATAAAATAATAAATAGGAATCTATGCTAGCTCATACTATATTTCACATTCAAGAAGGCATCGAATGGTATATAGATAGTGGTTTCTCAGGCCACATGAAAAGAGAAGAGACAAAAATAAGTTAATCTCATTAAATAATAATGTTACAATAAAAGTGAAATTTAGATATAACACAACTACCAATATAGTTGGCAAGGGTATCTTGAGTTTAGACAATGGGAAGACCAAGATAGAAAATGTTTTGTATGTGGAAGGTTTGAAACATAGCCTACTTAGTGTAATTAAAATGTGAAACCAAGGACATACATTGACCTTTCATGATAGAGGGTGTGAGATAAGGAGAGCCACATCACGAAGGCTAATTATCAATGATAAGAAGACTGAGAAAAATCTATGTCTTAAATGAGATCAATAAGGAGAGATGTTGTATGATCAAGATGGATGAAATTTGGCTATGGAATAGAAGGTTATATCACCTAAACTTTGATAATCTGATCAAGATAATCACTAATAAAATTTTGAATAATGTGCCTAAGATCACCATACCTACCAACATAATTTACAAGGCATGTCAACATGTTAAGTAGACTAGAATAAGGTCTAATTCCAAGGAGTACTCTACTACAAGACCCTTGGAGATAATACACACTTATCTCTATGGGTTTATAGGAATCCAAATCATTCAAGGAGATAGTTACTTCATGTTACTCACATATGGATAAATAAGAATGACTTGGGAAACTTTTTTAAAATAGAAGTTTGAATCTCTTGATAAGTTCAATGCATTAAATGACCTTATTAAGAATGATAAGAATGGGATAATTAAGTGCCTAAGATCTGATAGAGGAGTTTTTTGGTATAATTATTTTAATGACTTATGTGAAGTCCATGGGATAAAAAGATAGTTCTTAGTAGCCAAGACACCTTAACATAATGGGGTAGTGGAAATAAAGAATATGATAATCCAAGATATGGCAAGAACTATGCTAAATGGGTCTACATTATCTGATGGGCACTAGAGAGAGGTAATGAGTATTATCATCTACATCTTGAATAGAGGATAAATAAAGACTAATGGAAATAAGACCCCTTATGAATTGTGGAAAGGTAAACATGCTAATTTGGAACACTTTAGAGTGTTTGAGAGAAAATTTTTCATCAAAAGAGACGATGAAGACTTAGGAAAGTTTGATTCCATATATAATGAAGGTATATTCTTAGGATAATCATCAATGAGCTCATCCGATAGATGTTATAATAAGAGTTTATATAATATATTGGAAAATACCAATGTGAAGATTGATGAGACAAGGAAATCACATTCATAGTCAAATGATACATTATAAAATGTGGACTTCAAGAATGAAGAGAAAAATATAGAGGTTGATGAGGAAAAAGAAGTTTAGGAAAGACAAGACTCAAAAATCCCATCAAGATAGATTCCAAGAGTTCATCTTGAATCACAAATCATTGGCAATAAGGATGTAGCTATGAAAATAAGGAGAATATTGATAAGTAACTTAAATCAAGATAATATTTCTCTATTGTCCAAAATTGAACCTAAGAATATTGTAATAGGTTCCTAGGCCTAAATATAAGAATACCATTGGCACAAAATGGGTGTTTAGAAAAAAGTGTAATGAAGATGGAGATGTCACTAGGAACAAGGATAGATTGTTATGTAAGGGATATACAAAATTTAAAAGGGTAGACTTTGAGGAGACCTTTACACTAGTGGCAAGATTGGAGGCCATCATATTATTTCTAACATATGAATGATTCAAAAGGTTCAAGGTGTACTAGATGGATTTCAAATCTATCTTTTTAAATTGAAACTTAGAAGAAGAGGTATACATAGAGAAACCTGAGGGGTTATCACTATCAAAGGATAAAGACTATGTTTGTAGATTGAAAAGTGATCTTTATGGTCTAAATAAATATATTAGAGCTTGGTATGCCATGTTAGAAAGGTATTTGTTAGATCAAGGATTAAAAATAAGAGTTAAGAATAGTAATATGTATATAAATATAAAATATGACAATTAGTTAATAGTTGTTGTATATGTGGATGGAATCATCTTTGGTGGAATAATGACAACATGACCATGTCCTTTGCATAGGTGATGAAAAAAGAGTTTGATATGTCCATGATAGGAGAACTATAATAATTTTTTAGGTTGCAAATCACACAATTTGAAAAAGGTATATTCATTTAAAAAGATAAGTACATAAGAGAAATGTTGAAAGAGTTTGATGTGGAAGATCTTAAGGTGGTGTACACATATGATCATAGGGTTTAAGTTAATCAAGGAATATGAATCTCCAAAGGTCAAATAGACATAATATAGGTCAATAATTAGATGTTTGTTATACACCATTTTTTGTAAACCTAACATCATGCAAAAATTAGGTCTTGTGAGAAGGTTTCAAGTAGATCCAAAGGAAAATCATTTGCAATCAGTCAAATGATACCCAGGTATCTCAAAAGGGACTATGGAGTTTGGGTTGTGGTATGTAAGGAGCAAGTAGTTTAATTTAATATCTTATACAAATTTAGACTAGGTAGGAAGCCTAGATGATAAGAAGAGTACTAGTGAAGGAGATTTCCCCTTAGGTGTGTACCTAGTTTCATGGATAAGTAAAAATTAACCATTAGTAGCTTTATCCACTTTTGAGGTTTAGTAAATTATATAAATTTCATGTTACACTCAAGTCCTATGGATGATACATACCTTAAAATATGACAAGGTGGAGTATTATGGTCCTAGCCCTATCTATTATGAGAATATAAGTTTTATAAGAATCTCAAAGAACCCTATCATGCACTCAAAGACTAAGCACATTCCTATCAAGTATAATTTACTAAGAGAGTAGGTAAGCAAACAAAGTGTCAAGCTTGAATATGTTTCTACATAGGATTAGATTGTAGACATTTTGACCAAGCCACTTCTAAAAGAAACATTTGAACACGTTTCTAAAAAAAACATTTGAACACCTAAGATAAGAATTGGGTGTAGTTATTATTCTTATCAATCACTAAGGAAGTAAAGTGATTAGGGTGAGATAATTAGGTGGTTAATTAACTCCAAGTGTAGGTGAGTAGTGTTGAGAAGGTATGCATGGAGATATGGGGAACATGTTTGTATGATGAATCATACACTCATAATACTATATTTTGAGTGTATTTATTACAAGGAATGCGATCCAAGGAGTTGTAGACATCACTTTGTCATTTATGTCAAAGGAGGGGAAAGTTTAGAATGATGGAGAATTTATTTTTTGAGAAATGTTTTTGAGATTGGTGACCATCAATGATAAAGGGGGAGAATGTTGAGTATTGTCATTGATGTCAAAGGTGCATCTGTCATGAAGTTGATGTCATTGATAGAGTGTACCTAGTTGGTAGTGTGTTGATGTGACAAGGGGAATTGATGGATTGTTATCATTTAAGGATGTTATCATGAAATATAATTTGAAGGAAATTAATTCTTTAAGGTTACATGAAGGTACAAGTCATTGATGTCATAAGAATCATAGTCATGACATGTAGAGGTATGTTCATAAAATTAATAAACATAGGTATGTAAAGTATGTATGGAATTTTTTGAGCATGTATATGGGGAATTATATAAATCATAAGAGTCTTAAAGTAAACCTAAAGAGGTAGGATCTTTAATCTAGGTCTGAATCTAGAGCTATCTTAAACCCTACCTAGCCTAATGAGGCATGAAGAGACTTGTGAGAATGTATGAGCATGGTGGCTTGGTGATATGAGTGCACATAGGCATGAGTGTTTGTATGAGGTTTTTTTAGTATATTAATAAAGTGGAGAGTGCATGAAAAGAATCATGAAGAGAATGTATGAGCATGGTGGCTTGGTGATATGAGTGCACATAGGCATGAGTGTTTGTATGAGGTTTTTTTAGTATATTAATGAAGTGGAGAGTGCATGAAAAGAATCATGAAGATTAATTTTAAGGCCTAATGAGGTTTATAGGTCAAGGTGTAGAGAGCAAAGAGAGAGAATGTGGCCTAATAAAGGGTCATGATTAGATTTCAAGGTGTTTGAGAAAATTTTAGAATTTTTATAGGTGTGGTATTTTTTCAAGTTTTATCATGTATTTTTAGGTCATAGAGTGAAATAAGGACATGAAAAGTTGTTTAGAGGTCTCTTGAGTGCTCAACATGAAGGGTTATCAACCTAAGAACGATTTTCTTGTGTTCATTATATTATCAAACCTTTGCATGGGAAAATAAGATATTAATGGTAGATGTGGAAGGTTACTACATCAAAATCATAGCCACTAGTTTCTTGATTGAGGGGTTATGCTTTATTAACAATTGTTAAGAGTGGAAATTAGTTTAAACCCTCTTCAAACCCTAATAAGGAATTGATGTTGAAGATATTGATAAAAATATCCTATAATGTATTGGTATGATCATTTAGTATATTTCATATTTTATTGGACTCTCCCTAGTACCTCTAGGTGTTAATGGTTAGAGAGAGGAGAGATAAAATGTTGAGTTACAGGCTTGTTTTTTAATAAGTTATTGTAGAAGTCAAAAGTTGCTTTGGACATAGCAATAAAATTGATGGAGGAAGAGGGTAGAAAATAAATTTTAATGTTTATGAATTTTATGGATATTTTATATTCCTCAAGTTTTGTAAACTAGTCATTCAAGTTAGCCAATTGCTAATAGGCCTAATGGTGATAAATCTAGGTAGTAGTGAGAAGATGAATTAAAATGTGTTTTCATGATAAGATTATGAAACCAAGTTCATATGTATGTTTCTTAATACTTATAATACAAGTTAATTTTTGATATAATTTTTGGCGGTTAGTGAATATATTGAAAACATTGCTCACAAGTTGACCTATCTGGTTCAGATAAGACAATGAGATGTAAGGTCATGAGATTGATCTACAAGATCAATATTTTCCATTTGACCATATGATATTTATATTTGATAATGGTCTAATGATATCATATGATAATATAAATTTATTATAATTAACTTAAAATGTATTTAAAGGTGTTGGAGGTCTAAGTCACCTGAGTATGTTTTGAGGTAATCTAGTAGTTCTGAGTGAGATGCAGATGTGTTCTTGAAGACTTATATCATAAATGGAAGTGTATAATTAATATGTTGATATTTTTGAGGTAATTTTAGTTTTTAATAAGTTATTTATTTTCATGGTTGTGTGGATAAATTATGTGTTATCTTTAGTTGTTCAAGATATACATTTCTATGTGTTTAAAGTCCTAATGTCAACAATCCTACTGGAGTGTTTCAAGTGGTCGTTGGATATAAAAGGTGTCATGGTGCTTGGAAAATGTTGAATAAGAACTATTTTAATAATTTATGGATTTTTTTGTACCTTTTATATAGTTTTAGAGTTTTATAAGGGGACATAATGTAACATGTCCTAAAGTAGGCCTAATGGAATTAGGTCTCCATGAGACGTAAAGAAGAATTGGTCTATTTGAGTGATGGTCCACCTAATGTATTGACTTATTATTACTTTTAACGTGTTATAAGTCTTATTTTGTGGAAAATATAAGTGGTAAAGTGTGTATTTATTTCCAATAGGTGTATGACCAAGAGGCTTGTATAAGAACAAGGCCTTTTAGGCCTAATTGTCGAGTTAGTGGATTAGATTGAGAAGCAAATGAAATAGAAAATTATTGAGTAGAAGGAGGTATTTTAGAAAATAATAGGAGTTTATATGATATTTAAATAATATCTAATATTTTATTGTATTATTAATATCAAGGTCATATGTCTTAATCAATCTTGAAGAGACCTAGTTGAGTGAAGAAGCCTATAAGGTAGTTTGAGAGGGTTAAAGAGTGTGAAGAGATAAATAAGCTGATAATCATATGTTGTGTGAGAAATAAGGTTTTATGAAAGTGATAAAATAAATAAAATGGATGAGTTGTTACTGAGTCATCTAATCAGTTGGTATCTCCTTACAAGTTGGTGTTTGTTAAAGCCTAGTCAAGTGGGTGCTTGTCTAGTTGGGGTTGGTAAGCCAAGAGATGTTAGTCATTAAATAAATTTGGTTTGTATATTATATGAATATAGTAAATTAAAAAATATTAGTGTGTTTTAATCCACTTAAGTATTTTCCACATATGTGATGTGTTCTTATATTTCATGTTCATATGTATGTTTACTTGTGCTTTGATTTATCTATATGTTTGTATGAATGTCTCACGAATGTTAAGTGGAATTGAATTAATGTTTTGAATATTTATTAACCCCCCATATAAATCACAACCCCCCCTCCCCCACCATATAAATCATTGTGATTATAACACAACAAAATTTAGTGATAACTACACCTCTTATGTCTAGTTCCTCCACTCCAGATGTACAACCCCTTATGCATGAGGTTCATAATCTATAGGCTAAGGTATTCTATCTTGATCAGGGATCATTGAGGCCATAAGAATCATTGTATTCTAATGTTATTTTACATACACATTTGGTATATGACATAGCTACAACTCATTTTCCATCTATATTCATGGCACATAAGCTTACATTACATGATGGTAAGGGTGACCCAGAGCACCATCTTTAATATTTTCATGTAGCATGTTTGGAATATGTGTCTAATTAATGTCTCCTCAATAATTTAAGCCCACATAGTTTAAAGGATTATGCCTTACATAATTTTTATGATCTACCAAATTAGTCTATCCACACATTTAATCCTTTAGTAGACATGTTTTTAGCACACTTTTACATAAACATCAATGATAAGATCTCATATGCTCAAGTAGTAAAACAAAAGAAAAAATAAAATGAGTCCATTGTAGAATAAATCTTTTGATATAAGACTATATTGGAAAAGTTAATATCCCCATGGTAGAAATATCCATGAGGTATTCCAATAGAGCCTACTATAATCAATACATGAAGCTATCTTATTCAAAAAGTTTCAAACCTTCTCATATTTATGCCACATAGTGAAAGAAAGAGAAGTCAATCCTCTCTCAATGGTAAAACTAAAATATACTAGTGGATAAAAATTAATTTCTAAGATTTATAATAAGCCTCCATATAAGGTGTGGGATATTTAAAACAAGAGTGATCCAAAGACCATAGTTAACACAACTTTAGATCCATCTCCTCACCTAGTTTACCATCTCCTCCATATAGAGTTCTCACCAACCTTCCATAATCACCAGCATGTGTTTTACAACAAATATTTGAATACAATGTCATATCTCTCCCTCCCATAAAATAGGTTGATACGACATGACCTCTTCCAAATAACTATTATTTCAATGAATTTTATGAGTATCACGGGGCATAAGTCCATAAAATAAATAGATGCATAATTTTAAAACATAAAATATAATATTTTATTAAGGCTAACATTTTTGATGTGGGTACACCCATAAATGCACTAAAAATATAATAAATAAAATATATGGCATTAAAAAATTCTTAGATCCATTTCCAAATAACACAAAAATTGAGTTAGAGGAAATTTAGGTGTTCACTACACATATTAGGCACATCCACTAACAACTTCATATCATAATACTACATATGAGGCACACCTAATACACAACATCATTGGTGTGTACCACACCATAGTTGTACCTAGACCACTCATCACTTCTCAGAGCAAGAGATTATTGATGATGATAAAAATTTATAAGCACTCTTTGTATGAGACTATATATATCATCATACTATCTAGAGTGTTATTATTGATAATGGGTCAAGCATTAGCATGTGCAATATCACACTTATACAACATTTGGGGTATTTAAAATAGGATATATCCCCTATAGATAGTTATCAATGATTTTAGTGGTCATGTTTAGATCTCCATTAGGGAGATTATAATTTTGATATAGGTTGGACTAGAACATGTGGCCATTATATTCTTAGTTATACCTAGTGCCAGTGTATTTGACATGCTGCTAAGTAGGCCATTGATACAATAGTTATGAGCCATTCTATCCATCTTTTATAGATGCCTAAAATATATACATGCAAATTATATAGTCATAGTTGATGTGTTCCATATGAATATACTATACCAAAGCCATAGGAAATCACATCACAGATATTAGTTACATCATAATAACCAATTCTAGCATAATTACCAAATAAAGAACACTTATCAATTATATCTCCTAACACAATTCTTATTAGTACACCAAAAAATTCAATGGATCCACTAAATCAGGTGAGGTATACTCTTAACATATTTCCACGTAGACACACTCTCTCATGAAGACCATTATTAGAGAGACCCCTACATCAAAGATATGTTATATATTATAGAGGGCCCCCCTCTACTCATTTTCTACCAAGATCAGTCTTATTGAGTTCTCAAGTTTCTTAGCATATGGCACTATGCCACCAATAACTTTTTCTACTAGATGGGTCCCTAAGACCCCTACAATTCACATGGCACCATAGCAAGTGCCACATATTCCTAACATTACTTCATAGGCAAATCAAGATATAGATTAGTTAATGTAGAATATTATGGGACCATAGTTTCCCTTTCATATAACATGCATGATCATGGTTCCTTTATTTGACATGGACCACATTGATAGTGAGTCTTCCTTGAGACTCATCGGTTAGTATCGATATTCCTTTATTGTACATATTTTACTTCTCTCTAACCCCTTGTACATAGTTCATTTTCATTTTGTTTTTAAATAGCTTATATCCAAAAAATTTAAAAAACAACATAATATTTCAAAACATAAAAAACATTCAAATATTAGTTAGAAAATATAAAAATATAGATTATATGCATTGTTATGTTTACATTTATTATATTTTCCAAACACTACATATGATAGCTGTCTTAGTATAGTCATTTTTATCATACATGCATGCTTCACTTATTTTTGTCAAGTGCTTACATATTACTATAGGACTCATTTTCACTACCATGATCCAAATTTGCTATTATATACCATTTGGGGCATATACACTGATACATGGGTATTCACTTGACACATTTACCCACTTAGTGGCACCCTATACATAGTTTTGATTTCTAAGTTCTATCTTTTTAAACTCTACATCATATGTTTAGAATTTTTATATCTTCATATTGATCATGCTACACTTACATAGATTTTTTTATTCCATCTATTACTACTTTATACTTAGTATTTGTACATCTAGCTCTTACACAGATTTGTAGTTTAATTTCTAGCTTTTATAGTTTATACTTGATTATATCTCTATCCTTCTTCTATTCAATGGCATTTGAATATTTAATTATTCTTTGGATCTATTCCACTTCTATTCATAATATGTATGATTTAGACATGTGCCCATGACTTTGTGCGTGTGCCTTCCTAATTGTGTATGTAGATATTTGAACATATCCTTCTATGTGGCTCTAATCAAAATTACTTTTTGATTTCATGTGTGGGCATTTGAACATGTCTTTATATTTCTTATTTTCTCAAATTTAGTGACATGTTACATGTCTCTTGTATTATGGCTCCTTGACCTTCTTTGTGTGCTTCATGTGTTTTGTATGTATGATTATTTATATGCATCATGGCCATGAAACTTATCTTTACTTGATACTTACTCTAGTTATTGATGCCATGAGGGACCTCATGCATCTCCCCTTTCCTACTTGGGTGTTGTGATGGACAACATGCCACATCCTCCTTGGTAACAACCTAGTTATTACTCAGATATGTTGTTACATACATTGTTATATCTATCTTGACACCCTTTTGAATGATATACATGACATACATCATACATTACATTCGAATGTTATATATGCACATTATATTAGATTATTACATAAATATTATATATGATCTAGCTAACACACATTTTATAGAGATATTTCTTTTAATGATAGCTATTACATAAGTTCAATAAATCCCATTAAAAGAGGGGGCATTCATAGGGGTTCATCATAGAAATTAGGCTCTTATATTGCACTCATGATACATTTTTAACACATAGGCTCAGATTATAAAAAATCAAACTTAAGTAAACACATCATTAAAATAATGATCTAAAGAGTAGCACAATTGCATAGAATCAGACTAAAAGGACACTAGCACCCAAATTAGGAAACTACCACAACATTTCAAAAAATGGTGTTGTTATCCAATACATGGTGATACTATCTAATAGCCTCATTTTTATAATAAAACTACATTAGATAGAAAGGTATAGTAAGCACACTAAAGGTTTACATAGATTTAGTTACATATTTATTAATGTTACTTATATTTGCTCAAATTTATACTAGTTCAAATCAAATTCATACCAGTTTGATCAAATTGGGGGCATCATGTATGACAAGACCATTCTAATATTTAGTTAAGATACCTAGTTATAGTTTATTACAAATCAATGCAAAATTTATACACTTAGATATTAATTTTGGGGACATGTGTATAGAACATTATTTATATATGCTCACTTACACACCAATTGATTAGATGGAATGATAAATTCAATTCCATTCTATACACTTTATACACCTGACATCATATTATAGGTTGCACACTAGTTTCATGACTTACTCCATCTTCAGTGATTGGCATTATCCAGTGGCCTAGAGCCACCTAATGTACCTAAGTTACCAGAGAGCTAACATACCTAGTTAGACATTTAAAGTTACTCTACATAGTTTCAGTTTCAAATTCATATAGATGACATGGGTGGGTAATGGCGGAGTCATAAACTAATTTATTTATTGAGCCACCTATATGAGAGGGTTGGACACAACATCAATCAAATCTAAGCTATTCATAGGTCATGATCTACCAAATAGGGGTGGGAAATGATGGAGTCAAAATCAAATTGAGTTCTTGTGCTACCCACATATGAGGATTAAATAAGACATCAACTCAGTCTAAGCTATTCACCAATTTATCATTATATACATGCATAAATATAGGTTGTCATTGAGTTTCATGCATTGGTTCACATACCCCACGAGGTGTAATCTTTCCTTTCCTCATTAATATCTCTTTACTCAATTTTTATCATTTTTACTTCATTACTCAATTTAGTCTTTGATTTTGATATCTTTTAATTAAGGACTAATTTATGTATGTTTCACTTTTGATACATGCATTAGATCTTGATTCACATACTCTGACCCAACTTCACATACTTAGACCAACTTCATAGGCTTCACCCAACTTCATGGACTTCACCTCCTAGGTAATTCCAAGTATGCTTAGTTTTTCTTTTTCCTAGTCATTTTTATTTATTTCATTTATAAAATAAAGGGGGAAGAAATGTAATCACCTAAAAGTGGTATTTGAGTGATAAGAGTGCTACTTGAGACTACATATCCCTAGCTTATCCCTAAACCTATCCTAGAGCTTATTATAACATTTATACAGTCTTTATGTGTGACACAATTATCCCTAATCATCCCTAAGGTAGTCTCAAACCCTCATTTCTTGATCCTAGCCCTTTGTGCCTAGTTTTCTACTAGCTATACACTAATGCAATAATAATGACACTAAGGCCACATGGTTCAAGTGTCCCAATAATGGCACTAATGTCCTTTACATTTATTTTTCACAAATGGATATCTTTTTAAAACTAAAACCTCTTAGGGTTAACTTAGACCTCTTTTATCACCTACACAAGTATCAAAATAATATATATACATGACTTTTATACCAATAAAAACTAGATGGAAATTAGATGTAAAATACACATTCAAACTCAAAAAAAGTTGTGCATGATTAAGGTTATCAATCCTTATTCTACCCTACTTTTGCATACTACCATCTTCAACAACCCTAATCTAAAATTACCTAGATTTATAGTCTCAAGCATGTTTAAAGAATTCAAGGCCACTATCATACTAGCTTCACTTAAACTTTCACCAATAATTATGTGGGGAGTAATAAAATAATCATTATCCCTCTTCAGAGTATTGGTATGTATGAAACTCTCATCACAATGGGGTGTTAAGGATGTCCAACCTACCCTATTAACAAATGCACTTTTTGACTCATATCAACTAGATTCTATAGTGTTGATATTGTTATCCCAAAA
>JARHVA010005022.1:397500-497500 GCA_037957365.1 Torreya grandis
GCGAGATTTCCAAAAAAATGGTATTTTATCAATTTACATCAAATTTAATAAAAGGACCCAACCTTCTTAGGAGATTAACCTAAAATTTCCAAGGTCTCATGGATTTAGAGGTTTTTCCATTGTATCATTAGGTAATTGCACAACAAGCTATAGGATCAATATAGGTATAATCCTATGTGATAATAATTTTTGGCATGCTAGTGGGACCTAATAATTGCATAGAGATTAGTGCTATTTTCAAAAAGCATTGTATGAGTTTCATGAAAATAACAAATGACTTGGCGACTCCACTTTCTTATAGACTCATAATTTTAAGGTGATGTATACCAAGTAAATAAATAAGATCATCTACTAAAGGTAAGAGGGATAATATTTTAAAATTGTCTTTTCCATCTAAAAAGAGATAAAAAAACTGTCACCCCTTAGCCTAAGGTATATCCTATGGATCTTTTCCCATCCTATTGGTAACTCCTATAAGTTTTATACCTCTCATAATGGATAGAAATATAAATTTTCTAGCCTTCAATATAGGCAATCCACTTTGGTTGGCCCAACATGATGATATACCAATCTTAGCCTTAAAAATCCTATAGTAGTTTACTGATGAAACATCTACCACTACTTTAGAGCATATATATGATATTTTTAACCTATGTTCAATCCATAACATTATCCAAGACAATTTTATAATTAGAATTTTATTATTTTCTTTCAAGGGTAAATCTTTACAATGTTACATAGGCCTTACTCTCATTTTAATCTAATTTTAGGATGAGTTAAGCACTATGCTATGTACCCATTTTGAAGACAAAAGTGACCACCTTTCCCTAGTTAAATAATTAACTACTATTCAATGATCTCTTCATGAGCAAATGACTAATTTTAATTACTATTTCTAGAAGATGTATAATAGGATTCTATTATTGGTCTAACCCAATACAAATAATGCTTTCTTGTATTACTTAAAATCCTCCAACAGTGATATAACTATGATGACTTAGTTAATGGGTGGTACCACACTTCCTATGGCTAAAGATATTGTAATAAAGGTATAAAATTATTTAATCCAATCTGAAAAAATTGCACCAAAACTACCAATGCCTCTATTTCCATAAATAACCCCTATTCCCCCACCTGCACTTGCTCTAATTCCAACTATGAGTAAGGCACCTACTTTGACTCCTACACCTTCAAATGATATATATGAGGTAAAATCATTACTTAAGATTTTTATAAATGAGTTATTGGTAATGAAAAGGTAACAATCCCAAAACTACAAACCTTTTCAACCATCTAACCCTACTATTATCACCAAATCTTACACTTAGAAGAGGTTGTTCAGGCCTCTTCTAGATTTGGGTAACATGGGAACACATACATCTATGTGGGTGTACCTATATTAGAAATGAACCTCTATATTTAATTTCTATCTCCCTGAATGTATCTTGAAATGATATTATCTATATCAACTAATTATTTATGGAGAAAAGAGTTAGAGAATGCATGAATAGAAACTACTCTAAAGGAGGTGATGCACTGAATGTTCAAGCATCCACTCTCAATATTGACTCATTAGAACACTAATAGACCATGAATAAAACTAATTAAATGTCTACAATGATTTCCAGTCAATAGTGTTTCACCTAGAGGTCAATTTTGTGAACTTAGGCTAGAGGGAAATAAGGGTAAGGCTTTATTGAAATCACTTATAGTCAATTTATCCACTCTGTACTTGAGACATCAACCTTAAGACACACTAGATGACCCAAAAGAAATTTCATTATCACTTAGGTTAAACCTAGACCTATAAAGGGAAGATGATAACCACTTTTACATATCAAAAAAATATGCACACAATACAGATTAGTAAACAATTGAAAAAATGCTCCATTCATTACTCTAAGAGGTTCAAAATAATTTTTTTGGGAGAGTCTAGTTGTACCAACCTAAGGGATATTCAATAATATCTCAAAGGATATATTTATGGAAAAGGAGAGAAAGAGAGAGGAATTTTGACACTAAGAAAAAGAATCAAATGAACATAACTCCATTTGAACCATAATTACAATTACCTCTATAAAATATGTTCATTCATACCTTTTGATTGATATAGGTAACTTCAAGTGGTTTCATAATTACATTATTCCTTCCTTGATCTTCCATAACTATCTTAATAGAAGGATCACGTTGTTCTAAGCTAAGTTCTATCATCAATGTAGTTAGAACAATTAGACCAATCTGTTAAGGCTTTATCCTAGTGCTAACTTATCTTCACTAGTTTGTCATGGATGCAACAGTCGAGAGAAGGGTCCCTTTCATATAGTTAGTCTTGGAGATGAAATTTTTTAAGTCTACATGTCTATCTCAGTGACATCCTTTGAAATATTGGTCATTGAAAACTAGCTTAGATCATTGATATTTTGACTCATCTTGCTCCATTGATCTACCTGATGTGAATGAATGCAATTTGTAGATCCTCTACCAAGACCCACATACTTGTGCCACTTTTTATTTACATATTGATCTCAAGATCTAACCATCAGTCTACTTCTTTACATACTTACACCATATGATGGCCTCTCGATATCCTTAACCCTTTAAATCATATCACACCATTAGATCAAGAAGAACCATGCAAGGTAGACCATCAATTTTTTTTAGACCCGCCACTTGAACAAATGGATATTTCATAAGGCCTAATTTTGATTTTTGTGCACCCATCAATTGATGTCTATGGTAATGTTAAATATGTTTACATGACCATCAATCTTTGAACCAAAATGGATGACTATTGAGCTTTATTTTTACATTTACACACCTATCACCACACTGTTAGATTAAATTTATTGAAACAAATTGGCTAATGTAATTATGTCTTTAGGGAAATTGTTGTAGAATAATTTCCCTATAAGAATTTTCTTGTTTGAGACTTTTTCATGTGGCTATTTTATTTTGGCCATTTATATCAAACAACTTGTTTCAAAATTTGTGCCAAGAAATTTCCTCTAAAATAATTAGTATTTGAGAATATTATTATGGAAATAATATCTAAGATAAATTGGTCTTTGGGGAAATTATTGTGGGACAATTTTTTGGAAAGAATTCATACTTAGCTTTTATATGAAACATTTTTCCCGAAACAATTCAAGTCATCAAGATTTTTACTACAAATAAAATCTCTGAGATATTTATGTCCTTATCTCTTTCCATAGAACTTTTTATTCAAACAAAATGTCTAAAAGAATTCATGCCTTTAGGACTTTTTCTCGGCCACTTTCCCTAAAATAATTCATACTTAGTCTTTTTCCTTGAAAAAAAAGTCAAAGAATTTGGTCTTAGGAAAAATTGTCATGGAACATTTTCCCCAAAGGAAATCTATGTCTTAGCCAAATTTTAGAAACATTTTTCCCAAAATAATTTTTACCCTTGTGCCTTTTTTTAGAAATTTTGTCTTCAGGTTTTTTGCTTTTGAAAGACATTTTTTATAGGGACTTTTGTATAGGACACTTTGTTGAAAAATGACCCTTTAGAAAAATTGTATTAGGACACTTTGATGAAGAATGACCCTTCAATAAAAAAATTTAGATAATTTCTTAAAATAAATTACCTTTATGATTTTACTATAGATAAAATGTCCACAAGAATCTGCCTTTAGACCCTTTATTTCAGAAAAATGTCTAAAATAATTCTCGATGCTTAGCCAAAAAATTTGAAACAGATTTTCTAAAAGATTTCCAAAACATAGCCAAATAAAGTGGAAAATTTTCTCTAAGGTAATTATGCCTTGTAATTTTATTGTAAATAATGTATGGAATAATTTCTTGGAGAGAACTCTAAACTATCTAACACTTAGCCAAAAGTTGAAATATTTCCTATGTAAAAACGTAGGCTTTTTTGGACTTGCTCTTGTAACTCCTCAGCACCATGAAAATCTCCCACTTGCATATATGATTAAAAAATCACCCTTAAGACACCAAAAGAAAAAATGACTAAGCTATAACATGACCAAGGATAAAATGGCATATGAAATGACATCAAATGATCCATAACATATCCCTTGACATTATAAAAAAGTCTCTCTACAAGATTTTGACTATAGGAGGTTGATCCATTTTTCCCTATGGGGAAAAATGGTTAACATCTTTAGTGATTTCCTAAGGGTGGCATGCTTTCTATGCCATGACCAATTTCTTAATCCTATCCATTAACCTATGGATTCATAAGTATACGATCTTGACATAAAAAATACCTCTATAATGCACCAAAAAGTAGAAAACAATAGGGAAAAATACAAAATAGAAACACATATGATTCAAAATCACTTATTGGGACACAAAAAAACAAGAAAGGAAACACCACCTAACCTAATATTTATAAGACAAACCATCATCTCTTAATAGCATGGTTCTAAATATATCCCATTCATATGGATAGGTAGCTTTTCTCCATTCATCCTTGCTAACTGAAAATAGTTGTTTTATTTTGACTTGGTGATGACATATAGTCCACTCCATAAGAAATCAAATTTAGTATTCATCCATAGTTTTTATATATCTTCATCCCATTTCAAGACCGTGTCACCTTATTTAAATGATCTTGGAGTTTCCTTATTGTCAAAATACCTCTTCATTAGTATTTGGTAATGCTCCATAGATTGATGAGATTTATCACTAGTCTCTTATAACTCCATTAATTCTATAAATATCACCTATATTGGAGTGTTATTGAGCAACTCTATTTGATTTGATAATTCTAAAGTAGGTATCTCTTGAGAGATAAACAACATGGTTTTTGTTCCATAAACAAGCACAAAAGGATAATTCCTTCTTGACCTCTTGGGAGTTATCCTATCAATCTATCAGGTTGTCTTCAATTTGGTGTGCCAAGCTCTTTGGTTATGCTCTTATGTTCTCTTGATGATTTTTATTAGGTTCTTGTTAGTATATTCAACCAACCCATTACCTTGAAGGTAATATTTGGATGAAGTGGTCAAGAATATATGATTATTATTTACCTAATTATTTGTCTTATCACCCAAGAAAGCAAGAGAATTATTTGAAATAATAGTAGAGGGAGTGCTAAACATTGTTATGATGTTCTCATAAAAATCCAAGATAACATTATCATTAGCTTCATTCAATACTACTACCTTGATACATATTTTAAAATAGTCATTTGATGTGATTATCCATTCGTGACCAACACTTGATGGGGGATTTATCATGTCAATGAAATTAAGACCCCATTGCATGAAAGGTTTATCAACTTAGATAGGCTTCAATGGGAGAGATACAAGGTTTTGATTTCCTAAAAAGAAAGCACATTTTCTACACTTTCTCAACCAAGTATGGCAATCCTTGAAGAGGCTAGGCCAATAATATATATCCCTCATTATCTTGGTAGTATTTGTTCTTGGAGAGAAATGACCTCTTGCTATCCCATCATGGAACTTTTCAAGTAACACTCTAAATTGGTCATTATCAATGCATCTTAATAGCACACCATTGATTTCCCTCCTGAAAACCATACCATCCATAAGACAAAAGGGAATATATTTCAATCTAAAATATCTCCTTTTTAATCTACTCATATTATTAGGATACTCATCATTTTGAAAAAATATGATCACATTTTATGTCTAACTTTTTGAAGGAAATGAATGAGTTGGTTAGGGACAATCATGGTTGAATATAGCCTCCTATTTTGACTCATGAAGTTTTAAATCTATATGTTCACAAATGCCTTTACCCCTTACCAATTTTATCACTTTGATATCAACATCATACTCCATTACCTTAGTGATCCACGCTACCCTTTTTCACTAAGGTCTTTGCTAAAAAAACTCTTTGGTGCTATGATAGGAGACCATAATTTGAAATTTATTGTTTTAAAACATATGTCTAAACTTATTTAGTCTTCTTACAACAAAAAGGATCTATTTCTCCACAAAGGTGTACTTAAATTCATAATTTTCTAAACCTTGACTAAAAAATGTAATTGGTTATTCCACACTATCATCATTTTTTTACATCAACATGGTTGAGATAGTATCAAGGTTAGAAAATGAATGTAATATAAAGTCCTTAGTAAAATTAGGATTCAAAAGGGTAGGAGCTTCTACAATTTCTCTCTTTATGGCATAAAATTTTATCTTACCCTCTTTGGTCCAAGAAAAGACTTGGTTCTTCTTGAGCATAGCTATGATAGGTTTTTGCTAAAGATGCAAAACTAGGTATGAACCTCCTTACAAAATTTATCTTTCCCAAAAAACTATGAAGATCATTCTTATGCAATGAAAATGATAAGCCTAGAATATCCTATATTCTCTTAGGATCAATAGTAAAACCATCTTGGGAAATAATATGTCCTAAGAGCTTACCTTCATGAATATTAAAGATGTAATTCTTTAGATTAAGAGATACTCCATAATTCCTACATCTTTCAAACAGTTTCCTTAAGTTTTTCATGTTTTCATTATCATCTTTATAAAATAATGTTATATCATCTAGATAAACCAATAACATCTCATTGATCAAACCTTTGAAGGTCATGTTCATTGCTCTTTGAAATGTGGCATGGGCATTAGACATACTAAAGGGCATATTTATATAATAAAAATTCCCCCGTTTAGTAGTAAAGGATATCTTAAACTAATAATCTTCATTTACTAAAATCTAATTGTAGCTTGAATATCCATCTAGAAGAGAAAGTGTTGATAACTTAAAACCATTTGTAAAATCTACTCCATTAAGGGTAGAGGATAGTTATCTTTGAGTGACACTCTATTAAGATCTCTAATGTCTACACAAATCCTTATATCCCCATTATTATTTATAACAATCATAATATTATCTACCCATTTTGAATTCTTGATGGGAAATATTATCTCAAATTCAAGGAGTTTGGTAAGTTTTAACCTCATGAGTTACTCAACCTTAGGGTTGATGGGTATTTACTTCTATCTAACCAATGTAACTCCAAGTTTAAACTCAATGGTATGGTTTTCTAGTCTAGGATAAAATATTTTTAGGTACTTATATTCCCAAGAAAAGAAATCATGAAAATCTCTACACGACTTAATGAATTCTTGCTTCTCTAATGTAGAATATACTTTGCCTAGTTTGAGGAGTTTATCCTTGAAGATCAAGACCCTTTCATAATTATAATATTTTGTAGACATAATAAATTTATCCTTATTTTCATGATCATTATCATTTAATATACTTTCTAAGTTCACCAAACCCTTAGGTATCTTACTGGTTCTTAGTTTCATAATCTGATCACCCAAATTGTTCATAGAGCCTCCTTTGATTCCTTGAAGAAAAATCAGCCTCATTTTCCAAGAAGCATAAAATGTGTTTGTCACTATAAAATACTCTCCAATACACTTAATTATCAAGTATATAAGTTTTGATGTTTATATTAATATGATACTACTTTCCTTACTCTTTTATGGTAGTTGGAGTGTCAAATTGAGCTCTTATGGTAGCTAGTCTATCAACATGACTATTCTTCTCCCTTAGGACTAAGTGAATATTTAATTCATTAAAGTCCTTAAGAATATACCATAACCTATGCCTATATTACTTAATAAAAGGTTTCTTGATGATAATCACATTCCTGACTAGATGTATAACCAATTCACTGTCTCATTACACTTGTAGGTTCTTGATTCCTTTTTTCCTTGCCCATTGAAGGCCATGAATCAAACCTTCATACTCAACAAAATTAAAATTTAAACCAAAATGAAATATATATGATGAATAATACTATTTTTTAGATGTAAAAACCAACATAACACCATCCCATGAAAAAACTTTACTTCTTGAACCATCAAAAAACATATCCCATAGTGCATCATCTTTACCCTCATCATTGGCAAGTAGAGGTGTCGGTATTCCTTATTCATGTATATAATATAATCTTATATTATTTTCCTACATGAGATAATAAGTATATTTATCATAAGTATTAGCACCATAGTTATCAAAAAACAAATCTACAATGGCCTCAATCTTGGAGGAAGTGTCATCATCTAGAATAAAATCATTTTCTTCCTAAACAACATAATTCAAATTATAACTTGTCTCGATGTAAGGTTCAATATGAAACCTTGAAATATGTTTTGTTCTAATTTTCACATTTTCCACATATATTATTATAAAAGACAATAAGTACCAATCAATTGAGAGATAACCATCTATCTTGGTTGTGAAGTCCCTTGATAGGCAGATTGCAAAGTGGGCTAAGAGATCAACTATAACTATGTCTTGCAAGATAGGAAAACTAGGAAAACCATGAAAGAAAAACTTCAATCCTTTTATTATTCCTACCATATTATTAGGTATACCATATAATTTAAGGACCCCTTTGGTATGTGGTTTATATTTTAGGCCCATCTTATCAGCTATAATTTTGGGCATATGATAGAAGTAGAAGCTCCACTATCATCTATGCAATTATGCACCAAATTTTCACTTATAATGAGGGTGAGGTAAAATTTTGGATGTTTATCAACCCTATTAAATGGTTAAAAAATGGTACTAGGATCATTCACAAGAGAAAGATGACCATGACTTTGATTTGAGGATGAGACACTAGCATGGATATTAGATAACTACTTTTGTAGGAGTTTTTTTTGACCAGGCATATGAAGGACATCCAAAATATAAATGGATGTTTTATTATTATTCAAAGAATATATTATTTTTAAATAATCCATAACTACTTTCTCTTGTGATTTTATAAGAAGATAATCACTTGGAACTTGAGTAATAGGAGTAGACCTTACTATATCTTGGCTTGTTGGAGATAATCTCTTGTGATTTTATAGGATAAATATTAAACATTACTATAATAACTATAGTTAGTAAATAGTATGATAAATATGGTGTCACATTATTTAAATTATCAAGACCCATTTCAACTATTAGACCATGCTCAACTATCAGCATGTTTCCCTTAAATTTGAATTTAAAGGTGAAAAATTATTTAATATATAATTAGAATTGATTTCAAAATATAATTTGTAATCCAATATTAAACTAATTAAAACTAATAATAATAATATTGTAATATGATATCCCATTAGTTAAAAACAATAATAGGAATATAGAAATCTAATTTCAACAAATATAAAACTATAAATGGTAATACTATAATTCCATATTCTTAGGATTATATCCATATCTAGGTCAATTAATTTAAATTAAGAAGGTAAAAAAAAAAACTAGTTTGATTGATTCAATTCAGTTATCTTAGATTGGAAATTCTGTACACAAAAGATAAAACTAGGTGGAAAAACTTGATGAAGTAAAAATACCTATGAATAGACTATAGAACTAGGTTAATGGGCTCAACAATGTATAAAAACATACAAATATAGATCTAAAATAGGTTAAAAATATCAGCTAAGTTTGAAAACCTACACACATTATGTTAAATTGGGTTGATAGGGTCGATTTAGTTGGCTATAACTAAAAATTAAAAATCTCCAAGGGTTAAATTCATGTTAGTTTCACAAAAATCTATGTAAGTAAAATAAGACAGGTCTAAGACTTATCCTACTAAGTAATACCCAAGCTCAGAGAAGGTAATAAATTAGCAATCTACTTAGCAATACTTTATTTTATAGGGGTCATGACTAATAATGGATATGTTAAACCTATACTAAGGGATCTTTTATCACACAATGAAAAATGAGAGGTTTTGAAGGCCTCTTGTCAAATTCCATTATGTAATAACTTGATTTAATTTTTTAGGTTTATGGATTGTAATACCTAGGTTGTTAAAGGGTATGTGTATAGTAATTCAAGGTATAAATATGTAATAAATATAACCACTAATTTGTAATAAAATTGAGCTATTTTGGCCTTTCTATAAATAACAATAAATGATGTAAATAAGTACATAGTTGAAAATTAACTAAGTTAGAAGATTTTGAGGCTACAAACTGAGAAAATAGCTTATTTGAGTGTCATAGATAGGATTTATGTGTCAAAACCCTTCTTGGATAGTAGATCCATAATTAGACAATAGTTTTAATGGTGAAAGTCTCCTTATTTTGGTGTTAGTATCCTCTATTTATAACTATTTTGAGTATCTAAGTACTCCTGTATCTAAGTCTACCAAGCCTGTTCCTATGCACATGAGTTCTAATTCCATATAAGTAACTTCTTTTGATTGATTTTATATGTAAAACCCTAAATATCCATGTTTTTAGGGCATCTAATTGGTACAAGTATCAAAGTATGATGTTAGTGGGGCAGGCTAGACATCCTCAACACCCATTGTGATGAGAGTTGCTTACATACCAATACTATGAGGAGGGATCAAGTCCAATTTACTTCTCACCACCTAAGTGCTAGTGCAAGTTAAAGTGAAGCTAGTATGAATGTTGGTTTGAATGATTTTGAGTGGAGTTTGAGATTGGAAATCTAAGTTTTCTATGAATGGGATGGTTTTATATGGATGTATGCATAAGTAGGGTAGAATATGGATTAATAACCTTAATTATGCACAACTTATTATGAGCTAGTTTATTTTCTATACACATGATTTACTTCTAGTTAATAATGAGATAAAATTCATGTATCTATACCTTTCTAGTGCTTGTGCAGTTATTAAAAAATGTCTAGGGCAACCCTAGGTGATTATTATTTTGAAAATATATCCATTAGTGGACAAAGGTTGGAAAAGGATAATAATTCCCAAACATAGACACTAGCACCAATGGTGTTATTATTTAAATTATGATGCTAGTGTCAAGGTGGTAGAGATTGAGGTACTAGGGGATAGGATGCTACGAGAGGGTACGTGACTAGTTTACTGATGTTTAAGGATGTGTGAGGCTTGCACAAAGGTTGGATAAGTGTCTAAAGAGGCCCTAAGATAGGTTTAGGGGTAAGCTAGGGATGGGTGGTCTCAAGTAATACTCTTAGCATTCAAGTGTCATTTTTAAATGGTTACATTGTGCCCCCCTCCCCCTTCCCCACCTTTATTATAGAAATGAAGCATATTGAAATGATTAGGATAAATTATAAATAAGCATACCTCAATTTACCTAAGAGCTGAAGGCCATGAATCTAGATCTAAGTATGTGAAGCATGCTCCATTTCATGTCTTGTAAATGAAATGTGTGTAGATCAGTCCTTACTTAGGATATATCAAAAATAAAGACAAAACTGAGCAAAGATATAAGAGAGAGGAAAGGAATGAATACATCTCACTAGGTACATGAACCAATGCAAAAAATTAGTGATATGTGTATGCATGTATATAGTTATTAGTCCATGAATAAATTGGGTTAACTTGATGGATTTCAAAATCCCCATGTGTAGGTGGCTTAAGAACTCAATCTAGTTTTGACTCCATCATTTCCCACCCTTGCTTGGTGGATCACGATATTTGAATATATTTAATTTGATTTATGGTGTGTCCAACCCTCTTATGTAGGTAGCTCAAGAACTCAAGTAGACTATGAGTCCATCATTGCATACGCATGTGTATTAAATATAATTGATCTAAAACTATGTGATGTAACTAAAATTGTATAATATGGATTTGGAACACTAAGAAAATTTGAAATGTAAAATGGCTCTAGGCCATTAGGAAATATTAGTTAGTGCTAGTCCACTCAACAATGCTAACCATGATAGATGGAGTAAGGCATCATTATAGTGTGTAACTTTGAGCATGGTATTTGGTGTATACAATGTCTATAATGACATGGATTTTGTCATTCCATATAATTAGTTGGGGCATAATTGATCATAAGGAAACAACATGTCATGCACATGGCCCCCCAAATATGGTATTTGAGTATATGTATTCTAGATTGAGTTGTAATAATACGTATTTGAGTATTTTAATTGAAGCATGAATGATCATGTCATTCATGATGCCCCCACTTTGAGTAAAGTTGTATAAATCTATCTAAATTAAGCCAACATTAGTAATTTGTAACTAAACTTGTGAAAACCTAGACTATACCTATTATAATTTTCTATCTAATCTAAAATTTATTGAAACTAAGGCTATTGTAAAATAGCACCATATCTTTTATAGTAGCACTGGTGGTGCTAGTGTCCCAATTTGGGTACTAATGTCCAATTTTACTAATTTATATGCAACTAAAATTAGTCTTTATGTTATTATTTCCCACTATGTTTTCCTAAAACTCTTTTCTATATTAATTTGCATGTGTATTGAAAACTATAATTTGAGTGCATTTGGATAGCTTGATATTTGTGAAAAACATCTATTAATTCCCCCTATTTTGAGGTGATTTATTGAACCTATACAAGAACTATTAAAAATAAAAATCTCTATAAAATTTGTGTTATCCAGAGCATATATAATATCTACGTAATATAGAAATATAATGTGTATGCATAACATGAAAATGTAAGATAGTCTAATCATAAGTTTGAAATATATGATTTATGCTAGATCTATCATCCACAAGGCTATCAAGATAGATATAAATATGTATATAAAAAAATATGAGTAATAACTGAGTAAATACCTATGGAAATGGGGCATGATTTATATCAAGGCACACAAGGAGGAAGGGGAGATGCATGAGGTCCCTCATGGAATCTAAAAATAGAGTGTGAAAAAAGAAAGAGACAAGTGTCATTTCCATGATGCAT
This sequence comes from Torreya grandis, assembly GCA_037957365.1. Lineage (NCBI taxonomy): Eukaryota > Viridiplantae > Streptophyta > Pinopsida > Cupressales > Taxaceae > Torreya > Torreya grandis. The sequence continues at coordinate 410,154 of JARHVA010005022.1, forward strand.
ACATAAAAGTGTACATGCAAAATACAATAGGCACACAAAGTAGGCCAATGGACCACAATACAAGGAACATGGGCACATGTCAATAATTCTAATAAAGTAAGACATAAAAGAACATGTTCAAATTTACAAATATGAAAACAATAATCAAGTTGTCTTAGAGCCATATGAAAGGACATGTTCAAATATCCACTTACAGAATCAAGAAAACACACACAAAGACATGGGTACATGTCCAAATCATACATATAATGAGAAGTTGGTGTAGAGCAATGGCATATTCAAATTCCATCGAATAGAAAAAGTATATAGACACAATCAAGTCTAAACTAGGAAAGATAAAAATGAATGTATTCTTGAATGTTAGTAGTTGATATTGAATTTAAGCAGTGCAGGGTGATCAATATCAAGATATAAAAATGTTAAATTTATGGTGCAAAGTTTAGAATGATGTAAATTAGAAATTGTAACTATGTATAGGTTACCCCCAAATGGGCAAATGTATCAAATGAAGACCTTGTATATCTATGTATATTCCCCCAATGGGTAGATAGTAGCAAATATGGATCTATATAGTAGACCTAGGTTTCATAAGTATCTATGAATACTCAAAAAGAACAAGTGAAGCATGTTTTTATAATAAAAACTAATTATACTAAGATAGCTAGCATATGTAGTGTCTAAACAATATAATAAGTATAAATATGACAATGCATACAATCAAGAATTTGTATTTTATAAGTAAATATTTCAATGGTTTTGTGTTTTGGAATATTATATTGTTTTTGTAATTTTTGGATATAATCTATGTATAATTAAATGCTAAGTATAAATGAGATGATGTAAAATTGAAGTGTAATGTCTATATAGACCTAAGAGCACATCCATAAGATGTGGATAACCAAACAGTGGATTAGATGGGAGGTCATCTAATGTCATATATTAGATCTATCTAATCTAAAATAAGTCCTAATAATCATGATTGTCATACATTGTTTTGTGTATCAGTGTATCCTTATCCTTGGCATTAGTCTAGATTATGTGCATTAGAATAGTTTGTTGTTGTAATGTGAAATATGCCTCCTATACATTCCCAAGGTAGATAAAATTGGACCATGAAGTATATGTATGAAACATATGGTTCTCATCTATGTCATCATGTAGAATAAAAACCATGTGTCCCTCATGACTAAATGTAAAACATTTATTTGATTGATTATATAGTGCATCACATGTAGCCATGTACTAAGAAGTGTAACATGTGTATGAGTTCCTATGATCATGACAAAAAATAATGTTTTAGACACCTTGGGGCCACATACAAATGGTAGTGTGATATGTCATATGGAATCTTGGTAATGTATGACACAATGTAGCTCATTCTCCTTATGTTATATGTGTTGTAAAAATGACAAAATGCAAGTATCTATGTTGATGACAAGTCTATCTTGGAGCCTATACTAGTGGAGATGGAGGTTATGTAATTTGAATAGTGACCTAAGCCTTGAAATTATTCAACCTATGTTCTAATTATGAGCATGTATCTATATCATGTCTTGTAAGCCTATGAAAATGACAAAAGGGTTGACCTTATTATTGTGACAATATGTTGATAGATCTACGAAAATCTATGGGTAATGCCATCAATCCTTTGTCAAGTAATATATATAGAATTGGATGTGGTCTATCATGTAAACTGCCTACTTGAATTCATATAACTAGGTCAATATATATAGATGCAACCATATGTACTGAGTGAATGGAAGGATTTTCCTCTAATTATAACTAAGTGTGCATATAGCTATAGGACTATGAACTAGCAGTGTTGCCAATGTATAAAAAGGAATGAGTTCATTAGAATCATCTTTGTACTCTACATCGACCACTTATATGAAGATCATCAACATAATTAACATCAATGTCAATGTGTGTTGGATCATCCTTTATGGTGGCCTAGGAATTTGTATTAGAGATGGAGATGTGTACTTCCTTCAAATTAACAAGTAATGGTAATTGTGTTGTGATAATCCCATCATCTTCCCTAGGTAGGAATAGTTGTACTCTAGGAGGGTCCTCCACCATCATGGGTGAATGTAAATGTGTTTTAGGAGGATCTAGAATGGGTATAGGAATAGTGATTCTATATTCCCCAACCTCATATTTATGTATTTAATCTATCATAATCTTGTGAGGTGGATACTCTATAAGAATATGAGGTGTCACATCTAAAGATATACTTGGGGTGGTAAGCTCGATGGCTACAATATTTGACTGGTTGATTATATATTTAAAAAGTATATAAATACCCATCATGTAAAAACTGTATGCATCTATGAAAGGTAGAGGGTACAGGCTCCATAACATACATCAAAGGTCTATAAAGTAATATGTTATAGTGCAAATGATTAGGCATCACTTTAAATTATGTAGGTAGGGGTTTTGGCCCAACCATAATTTCCAATTTAATATAACCCAATGTTTGTCTAGGAATGTTATCAAAACCTCTGATATTATTATATGTCTTTTTAATAGATGTTATTTCAACCCCCATAGTATGTTGACATTTGAGGTTGCATATTTTAAGTCCTAAACCACTGTCAATCTAAACTAGTGTAATAAAAGTGGTATTTATTTGTGATTGAATGAAGAGTAGTAAATTATAATCAATAACTGATTTTGATGGAAAATCCTCGTTGTAAAAATATATAACATAATCAATTTCCTTGATAGTGTTCATGATAGATGCAAAGTAAGTTTGCTCTATGCCATGAGGCAAAGATGTATGATTGAGTTTTTGAAAAAAAAATTGAAAATAGTTTCCTATTAAAGTAATTCTAATATGGAAATCCTAGCTAGTGTGTTTCTCAATTGATCCACAATATCAAATGATCTATGTTGATCTCTAGGTCTCATTGTAGTGTTTTGGAGATGATGAGGGTTGGTGGGGTTATTTTATTCTTATATATGTTGAGGATACATCTTATTCCATCTAATAACATCTCAAACCATAGGACCTACTATTTTATAATGGTGAATAGTAGAAGTTGGATTTGAGTGAAGGTAATCAATTATTCTAGGTGGATGTAGAACAAAAGGAGTCCTTTGAGCTCTCTATTGTTGAGTAATAACTAGAGGTAACTCAAAGTGAGCCATGTAACGATGATCCTCATGGAAAGAGGACTCAAGAGAGGTTGGACCAATGTGTAAAATAAGCTAAGCTCTTACATGATCCATGAGAGGAGTGACATACATGTGCATCTTTCTATAAATGGTGGGTAATAGGCGTGCAAGACAAACCATAAGACTTTATGCCAAAAATTAGAAAATGGAATCCATTATGATAAATCATAATGATAGGATGTAAATTGAGAACTAAGTATATTTTGTAAATAAGGGAAACCCTATTGGTTTACTAAGGTTTGAAACAATGTGATTGAAGTAAGTCAATTTTGCCAAATTATTTAAATTTTTAGGGTTATGGAGTGTAAGACCTATGTTTTAAGCGGTCTAAGTATAGTAAATTAGGTTATAAATATGTAATAAATACAACCACTAATTTTTAATAGAATGTACCTAGTTTGACCTTTTTAAAATAGAAATAAATCATGTAAGCAAGTACTTAGTTGTAAATTGACTAATACAAGAGATCTAAGGGCTAAAAACTAGGACAAGACTTGATATGAGTGTCATGGAAAAGATCCGAGTGTCAAAACCCTTCCTAGATAGTAGAAACCTAATTAGATAGTAGCACTAATGACACTAGTGCCTTTATTTTGGCACTAGTGTTAAACTAAAACTACTTTAAGCTTCTGAGTGCACCTATGTTTGAGTATACCAAGATTTTTCCTATGCACATGAGTTTTGATTCCCTGTAGGTGACCTATTTTGATGGATTTTATATGTAAAACCATAAAACTACATGTTTTTAGGGCATCTAATTGGAAAAAGTAGAAAAGTGTGATGTTATTTGGGTAAGCTAGATATCCTCAAGATGTTGTTGTGATGAGATTTGCCTACATAACAATACTCTGAAGAGGTATCAAGCCCAATGTAGTTTTCCCCACCTAAGTGCTGGTAAAAATGCAAGTGAAGCTAGTTTGAATGTTGGTTTGAGTTATTTTGAGTAGAAATTGTGACTATAAATATAAGTATAATAATATTAGGATGGATATAGATGGTTATATGTAAAATTATGTTAGAATAGGGATTGATAACCTTGATGTGCACAAATTGTTTTGAGCTCATTTATGTTATTGCATCTAATTTCCCTCTATTCAATAATGGGCTAAAAATCATTTATATATAATATTATAGGTCTTTTTTAGGACTTACAATAGGTCTATGCCAACCCTATGTGTTTTTTTAATGAAAATATATCTATTGGTGGCCAAAAGTGGGAAAAGGACAATAATGCCCAAACTAGGACACTAGAGCCATTGGCAATACTATTTAAATTATGGTGCTAGTGCCCAAGTGGAAGAACCTGAGGCACTATGGGAAAAAATGCTAAAGTGATGGTTTGGGAATAATTTAAGTATGTTTAGGGATGTATGTGGCTTTCATGAAGGCTAGATAAAATATAATTAGGCCCTAAGATAGGGCTAAGGTTAAGCTAGGGATGGGTGGTATCAAGTAACACTCTTACTACTCAAGTTTATTTTTTAGATTAGTACATAACATTAGTTAGGTCTTGATATTTTAATAAAAGTAATAAAGTTAATATACTAAATAATCATGCAAGCTAATCTAGAAAATGAATATTCAATATAAACTAGTGATCATCAAAGCTCACGGCACAAATAAGGAAGATAATAAACAAGAAAAGACAATTTTATTCAAGATAACATATAAGTAATCTAATTAATAAGAGATACAATTAAATCTATTATTTATACATATACTTATAAAAATATGAAGGGATAGGAGTATACTTACCTAGATGAAGTGAGCTTGTCATGCCTCAATCTCTCCCTTAGATAATGGTGTTTTACAAGAGGTTGTTGTGGCTTATAAGGATCACAAAGATAGATCAAATATTTTATAAAATACTTCTCATATATATCCAAGACCTCAAAAATATAATTTCTACCTATCCAAGATAGAAACCTAAGCATTAAAACCTCTTATTTATAGTATAAGTATATTTTTGAGTTATAATGATGCATAATTAAATTATCCTCTCTTTAGAAATAAAGTTGAGGGGGTATTTATAGCCAAAGATTGACCTTAAACCCTCCCAAAAATTTAATTGATAAGTTCATCTAGGTAAACCTTATTTTGTAGGAAATAGATCCATTAGGAATCAAACTACATTGACTTGGGCTGATGGAGTTTTATAACATGCACTGAATTCCCAACAAAGTTGACTATGTCGATGTACTAGAAAAAGTAGTTAAAATGGATTTTTTTATTAAATATGGGTTATTTTAGGAGGTGAATTTCTTAGGGAGTGTTTAAGTGGTTTTTTATTGCTTAGGTAATTTCACTATAGTAGTTTGTAGTGGTTTTAGGTAATGGTATAGGGGCTAATAATCTTGTGAAGCACCAGACATCTATCTAACCCTTTCCTAGTGCACGCTTTACATCATACACTTAGAGATATTGAGATTCAACGAGTAAATACAAGAGAGAAAACATCATTAAATAATAAAGTTTAAAAATATTGTATATATAAAACCCATTGAAGAGGTGAGCCTATAGTAGAGGGGGTGGACATAAAGATGAGCTCTGATGAGGATTCAAACCTTTACTGGAAAGAGGGGGATCCAAGTAATTCATTGTCTTGTCTAAGTTTTTATAGTAGTTTATCATGTTTTAATTAATGTATTCACTGTATCTACTCTATGACTAAGTTTAAAACTTATGTGCATGTGTTATTGTGTTGCAAAATCTATGATAGAGTGAAGGAGGTTGATCTTAGACTCCTTCATGGACTTGTTCCATGTAGCTTCAGGCCTTAAAAGGGAACATCTCCTTATTTATCTAAGGTTACCCATGAGAGTGGGTTGACATATTGACATGTTTTAACCTACCTATCATATATTATTAGAGTTAAATTAAAAAATATCATAGATCATTAGCTTATAGGTGAAGGTATCTAGGATAGATTTTCAGGTGATGAAATTAAGTGGCTTATTCATGGAGATAAGTGGAAGCACCTAATTTAGCTAATGGAAAATCAAAGGGGAGGATTCTCAAGTTGGGATGACCTATATGATAAATAGTCCTCACTACTCTATAATCATAACTTCTCAGAGGAGAATATGTAGTAGGCCCAAGAACTTCACTTTAGGAGGACTCCAATAATAAGGTTAACTTAGGACATATATCTATTAAGAATAAATATAGAAATAGATGTGAAATAATTTCATAGAATCACAATAATAATAGATATAAATAGAGATGAAGTATTTTTGGTTCATGGGAGGTCCATGGTGGGAGACGATGGGTGCGCACAGAGGTGGAAGTGGCAGCCTGTCGACAGGCCCCAGGAGGGAAGGAGCGACGCCTGGGGTAAGTTTGGCTGCTCAGCATGATTTTTACTCCAGTGAATGGACTAGACTAAGCAAGGTTAATGGATGCTTATTGAGGAGCCAGGACAGACTAGTTCTAGTCATACCCCAAGAGACAGTTTAGGAAGATGTTAAATATTTGTCTTCATGAACCTTGATTTACAAATTTTTGGGTATTAGAATCCCTGTGGCAGCTTTGAAAGCCTGGATTTGTCGATCCTGGGCTGTTGAAGGGGATTTTGATATTATGTTGGCAGGGAATAGCTATTTCCTAGTAAGTTTTTCTTTTATGGCAGATAAAAATCATATTTTTGAAGGAGGCCCATACTTCTATGAGTGTGTGGGATTATTTCTTAAACCTTGGCATGTGGGTTTCAATTCTGCTGATGAACTCCCAGCGTGTGTTCCAGTCTGGGTTCGTCTTCCAGAGCTTTCATTAGAATTTTGGAGAGAGGACATTCTCAAGCAAATAGTGGCTATGCTGGGAACACTAGTAGCTATTGCCCATCAATCATTAGACAAGAAGATGATTTATTATGCCCATATCTATGTGGACATGGATTTAAATAACCCACTGCTAGACTCTATATAGATTTGTATGGGTTCCCTGTCATGGATTCAGCAGATTGATTATGAATCCATTCCCTTCAGGTGTAGAATTTGCCATGTATATGGGCACTTGCATCATCAATGCCCTCAGGCTACCAAAGACAAAGGAACTAGACCTGATTCTTTAGCGCCAACCATAGCTTATGTCAGAAAAGAGCATGGGCATTTAGTTTTGCCAGAAAATGTAAAAACTCAATCAGACAAGCTGGGTAAAGGAGAAGGTTCAAAGAATACAAGCCTGGAATAGGGGTCAGGTGACCAAAATCATGCTGGGCAGGATGGATTCATACCAGTTCGAAGGCGAGCGAGAGGTCATGGATAGAAATGAGGGAATGCTGATAGGCAGGTTGACTTGGGGTTTAATAGATTTGAAGCCCTTGACTATATGGCTCTTGAAGATGGTATCCCGATGGATGATCAGGGGGAGGATGTGGAGCAATCTAAGCAACTGGCTAACCTCCATGAAGTGCAAGATATGATGATCCAAGCACCTTTGGATAGAGATTTGAGACAGGAGGAAGGAATGCTTGAGGCTTCATGTGAGATGAAAGAGAAAGAAGATAGATGGGTTGATGTGGTCAAGGAAGGGGATGCTGGGAAAAAAGAAAAAGGACCTGCCTTGGCACTTGGGCTAATGCAGAAACAATTCAAAAGGCCACCTCTATTGCTCTTTCCAAAGGTGGGCGTGGAAAGGATCAAGATAAACTTAAAATTACAGGTGATTTGCTGGTGGAGGCTGGTGTTGTTAAAACCTTGGATGAGCATTTCCCCCAATGTAATTAATGATAGTCTTATCATGGAATGTAAGGGGTTTGAATAGCTCCCCTAGACAAAAAGCTATACAAAGCTTGGTGTGGAATCATACTCTGGATATTTTATGTATTTAGGAGACTAAATTGTCAGTTGACTCACTTTTTGCTTATACGTCAAAAATATGGCCTACAGGACAGTGGCAATGTATAGATGCTCAGGGCAGTTCAGGAGGTTTAGCTATGGGATGGGACCTAAGGAAAATTTTGCCCATGTACTGGATTGCCAGTATATCATCCTTATTAGTGGTGGCGTCCTCTTTTGAAATAGGTGAAGTGTGCTTGATCACCACAGTGTATGCGGCTATTGATATTGATGGACAACTACAACTTTGGGAACACATCCGCTACATCCGAATGTGTCATCCATTCCTACCATGGATAGTTGCAGGTGACTTTAATGCGATGCTGAGTCTAGAGGAGAAAAGAGGAGGGATGAACTAGCTAGGCCCTTCTTCAGAATGCCTTCGCCATAATGTTGAAATGCTACACCTTTCTAATGTTAGACCTTCGAATGGACTATTCACCTGGTGCAACAAAAGATCAGGTAATGCTACCATCTTTGAATGCCTTGATAGATTTTTAGTTTCTTGTTTTTTGCAGTCTAGTGCTATGTCACTCACCTCTAAAATCTTGGATTGGAGAGGCTCTGACCACTGGCCTATTAAGATGTCCATTGGTTATATTAACGGTACCAAAAAGCTGCCATTTAAATTTTAGTTGATGTGTCTTCAAGATCCATCTCTTCATGATTGCATTGGCCAATGGTGGAGGCAAGGAGGCCCTGCATATGGACAGCGATGTATTCTTTCTTAAAAAACTTTAGTATGTTAAAAGAAAGTTGCAGATTTGGAATAGAACTTGCTTTGGAAACTTAAATTGTAAGAAGAAGAAGGCTCAAGACTAGCTAGATGAAATCACCAGGCAGATAAGAGATGAGGGACTTTTGGACAACCTTCGTTTGGAGGAAGCTAGAGCTATAAATGTCTTAGTGAAATGGGAACTCTAGGAAGAAATATATTAGAAACAGAAGGCCCGCATTAATTGGCTCTAGGAGGGAGACAAAAACATGGCCTTTTTCCATAATTCTATTCAGGCACGCCATAACAAGAATTTTATTATTTCTCTTGTTACACAGGATGGGACTTGTCTAACCTCCTCCCAAGCTATTAACAGGGAAGCTATCTGGTACTTTTATGAACTCTTTACCAGTAATCCAGTACCAGATGAAAGGGTAGAAAATACTATTTTAGATTGCATTCCATCATTGGTGAATGAAGATATGAATGAGAGACTTATGCAGCTAGTTGCTTTGGTTGAAGTTGAGGAGGCAGTTTTCAGCATGAAGAGAGGCAAAGCCCCTGGGCCAAATGGATTTTTGGCTGAATTCTTCCAAGACTTTTGTGGTATCATAAAGTAGGATTTGATGGAAGTGATTCAGGAATCTTATGCCAGCAAGGAAATGCTTAGAGCCTTGAATGCTACATTCTTAGCTCTTATTCCAAAGATGGAGCAAGTCGATAAATTGGAAATGTATAGGCCCATTGCACCTTGCAATGTGATCTACAAAATCATTTCTAAACTTATTGCACAAAGACTGAAAGGACTCCTCCCTTGTCTTATATCAGAGGAACAAGGGGGTTTTGTTGTAGGAAAATAGATATTGGATGGTGTGGTGATAGCTTCGGAGGCCATTCACTCTATGAGTAATTCACAGGAGAGGGTAATGTTCATCAAGATTGACCTTGCCAAAACCTATGACAGAGTTAGCTGGAGATTCTTAAGCAAAATACTCTTGGAGTTTGGCTTCAATAAAGATTGGATTAGTTGGGTGCTCAGTTGTATTACTACGCCCTCTTTTTTGGTCCTTATAAATGGAACACCCTCTGAGCTTTTTAGTGCCTCAAGAGGCCTTCATCAAGGAGATTTGCTTTCACCGTACCTATTCATCATTATGGCTGAGGGGCTGGGATGGCTCTTCAAAGATCGGGCCTCTCAAAATATCTTACATGGCTGGAAATGGGGGAGAGAGATAACCCCCCTAACCCACCTTCAATTTGTTGATGATAGTATCTTAGCTGGTAGAGCTCAAATCAGGGAAGCAGAAGCTTTCCGCCTCACCCTGGATAATTATTTGCAGGCTTCTAGACAAAAGATAAATGATCATAAGTCCTCAATATTCTTCTTTAATATGCCCGAGTCTATTCAGAGAAGGATAGCTGCCATACTAAGGTTTCAGACTCAAACACTTTTGGTGATTTACCTGGGTATTCCCATAGTTGTGGGAAGGCAGCCTAGGCTATTTTGGCAAAATGTGTTGGACAAGCTAAGGCAGAAAATTAGTCATTGGACTCATCGATGGCTATCTACTGCTGGTAGAGTGATTCTCCTTCAATCAATTATTCAGGCGTTACCTATATATCATAGCATGGTGTAGACAGCTCCAGTGTACTTCCTAAAGGAATATGATGACCTCTCTAGGAAGTTTCTTTGGAGCGGGAATCTACAAAATATGAAATGGAGTCTTATCAATTGGGCTACAGTGTGTAGACCAAAGCAAGATGGAGGACTTGGATTATGCTCGGTTATTTTGGCCAGCCAAGCTTTGGCTGCCAAGCTATATTGGAGGTGGTGCTCTAATTAATCCTCCCTATGGGACTGCATATTGATAGCGAAATACTTTTTGGGTATTGCATCCCATGATATATCCAGACTCCCTCTTGAGGGGAGAGGCTTGATGGTGTGGGGCACCCTTAAGGCTGGAGCACAGTTAGTGAAGCTGAGCCTTTTTTGGGTATGCAATAGTGGAACTAAAGCCTTCTTTTGGGAAGACTCATGGGATGGTGTGCCACCCCTATTAGTTTCACATCCACATTTATAGACTCTTGCTGATTCCTTTCATGCTGCTGGCTAGAACACTGTGATGCATTATAAAGAAGCTATTAGCATGGGTATGTCTATTAGGTACAGATGGAAAAACTCCTCCAATTGTCCATCGAGAGGTTCGGCTAAGGAAAAGCGAGAATTAACTCAAATCCTTGAGTCTAGAGGATGTAATTCATTGTAAGGATGTGATGTTCTTTCCTGGGGTGGAGATGCTATAGGACATTATTCAATTTCTGCAGGGTATAAGACTTTGGTTAACCAAACCCTCAATGGAGATCAGTTCTTTTTGGGGAAAAAGGTGTGGAGCCAGATTTCTTGGCCCAAATGTAATTTTTTTTTGTGGCTCCTTACACACAACAAATGCCTCACCTAGAACAATTTGTGCAAGTGTGCATTTAGGGGCCATCTATCTGTGTTTTATGTCATAATAGTGAAGAGACAAGTGCACACTTATTCTTTCAATGCCCCTTTACTAAATAGGTCTGGCACCTGTGGTGGATTTCCTGGGGCGTCCCTTGCTGCCATGTCCATTTGTTGATTGAATTTTGGAATAAACTGGGTCATGCTCTAGCAAGGAGTACCATCTTACAAAATGCCTGGACTGTTGGTCCATTATTCATCTTATGGAACTTATAGCTAGAAAGAAATAAGAGATTATTCAGGGGCACGTAGCTCGAGATGAGGTCATTATGGACAAAAATTTTGAATTCATTACAGTTTAAATATATGAGTGGCACTGACCTGGACATTGAAACGGTTGGATTCTTCAAGCACCTAGGATTGGTCATGAGCATGAGCTTGGATTTTGTGATGGGTAGAACTTCAGCGAATGGGAGATGTCAGAAGGTGTGACCTATCAATAGAACTAGCTGTTGGACTCCCCCTGAAACTGGCATGGTAAAAATAAACACGGATGGTTCCTCACGGGGGAACCTAGGTGAGGCCGGAATAGGTGGTATTTCTCGAGATTGTTATGGGAATATCAAGTTTCTTTTTTTGATTTACAAAGGCTGTCACACAAATAACCATATGGAAGCAATGGCGATCTTGGAGGCTATGAAATTATGCTATCAACAAGGATGTTATGATGTTATCTACGAATCTGATTCACAAGTGGTGATTAACTTGGTGAATAACAGACATACAGGTAAAGTGGATTGGCATTTAAGTGTTATTGTCCACTAGATTAGACATTTAAGTACTTCCTTCAATTCAAGTTCTTTCAAACACATTCCCCGAGAATGGAATGGTGTTGTTGATCGCCTTGTTAAATGGGCATCGAAGAGTGGTCTTATTTGGAATATTACGGATCAGGGAATGCTCCATGTTAGTATGTATCAGGAACTGGTTCACATGGTGGACCAGGAGAACAATTTGTAACTGTTGTCTTATCTTTGTTCTTAATAAATTTTCACCCTCGTTTAGTTAAAAATAGATATAAATAGAGATGAAGAAAGAATAGAAATATACAAGTAAAATAAGAAGACCATATTTAATGTGGTTAACCCAATGTGGGATACATCCACTAGGAAACACTTCTTAGATTTTATTACAAGCTATGAGAGTATAAAACACTCTTAGATCAGTCTTCTCACAATTACAATGAATAAATATTGTTTGGAGCTGCACTCAACAAACTATCTTGAATTTGCACCTAAATTCACACACTATATTCTTCCTTCTCAAACCCTTGTTCTCATGATGTGTTGCCTATGAAATATATATCTATACATAATACATCAATAAAGTGGTATTACAATATTTGAAATACACTATAATTTAGAAATAGGCTCCACAACACAACAATCTCCCACTTAGAGACTGATTTCCTTTGATCAAGATTCTCAAGTCTTCACTGATATCCATTTGGTCAACATGTTTGCTAGATTTTGACTAGTATGAATATTCTCTAGATTTAACTTCTCTTGTTCTAAATCTATCTTGATGAAATGGTACATCAACTATATATGCTTCATCTTAGAGTGGAAAGTAGAGTTCTTTGTTAGATGTATATCACTCTAACTATCACTATATAGCTTCCCTTCCTCCTATTTATGCCCCAACTCTTCAAGGAACTACTATAACCAAATCATTTACTTTCTTGCCTCTGTGGTACCAACATACTCAGCCTTTATGGTTTAAAAATCCATAAGTTTTTATAGTCGTGAAATACAACTCACCATCATGTCACCTACAATAAATACATATGTTATTGTACTCCTGCTATCTAAATATCTGCCATGTTTGAATCTACATAACCATGCAAAGTGGTGTAAAATACACCATAGTTTAAAACTTTCCCCATGGTCCCTCTTAAATATGAAAGGATCCACTTCACTACCTTCCAATGTTCTCTACTTGGATCACTCATGTACCTACTTACTTCTGCCACTACATGGGAAATATCTAGCCCAGTGCACACCATGGCATACATCAAGCTACCAACAGTTGATGAGTATGGTACATGTGACATCTAGATTTTCTCCTCCTCTATCTTGGGACACTTCTCCTTTGATAACATGAAATTACCTACCAAAGGAGTCCCAACTGGTTTATCATCTTTCATATTAAACCTCTCCAAGACCTTTTTGATTCACTCTTCTTGGGATAAATTCATCTTTCATTCCTTCATATCTTGAGATATTATCATACCAAGGATTTGTTTTTCTACTCCCAAATCCTTCATATTAAATTAATTACTAAGTTGTTCCTTGAGTACCTTCATTTCCTACATGTTCTTACCTGGAACTAGCATGTCATCCACATACATACAAAGGATAATGTAATCACCATAATCAAACTTCTTGATATATAAACAATGATTTAAATGACACATGGAGTATCCCTGCTCCATCATTAAACTATGAAATTTCTTATACCACTATCATGGATCTTGTTTCAAACCATACAAACTCTTCTTTAGTTTGTACACTATTTCTTCTTTAGTATGACCTCATATCCTTATGGCTTCTCCATATACAAGTCCTCCAAATCACCATGAAGGAATATAGTCTTCACATCTAGATATTCTAAGTGAAAGTCTTCCACTACCACTATCCCAAGAATAGTCCTAATAGAAGTCATCTTTACCACTAGGGAAAAAATCTCATCGAAATCTATTCCCTTCTTCTATATAAACACCTTTACCACCAATCGGGCCTTATACCTTTTCTTTCCTCCATCATATTCTTTAACTCTATACACCCACTTATTTTACAATACTCTCTTACCTTCATGTGGGGTTATGAAATCCTAAGTATGATTTTCTATGAGAGACTGATGCTTCTCATCCATAGCTTGTTCCCATTTCTTCTTGACATTTACCTGCATTGCTTCTTAAAAGCCCTCTAGCTCTCCATTGTTAGTGAGTGATAAATAATTAAGAGATGGAGAAAATTGTTCAGGTTCCCTTTTTACCCTAGAATACCTTCTCACCATATGAGTTTTGGGTTCTTATGGAGTAGGTTCCTGAACTAGTTTCTTGGACATGTTATCATCTATAATGTCCTCAAGTACTATGTACTATTTTATAAAATCCTCTTTTTGATCTTATAACTACTATTTATACATGATTTTTTCATTAAAGAAAACATCCTTGCACTGAAATATTTTCTTGTCCTTAAGACTCCAAATCCATAAACCAAAGTCATCCTCACCATAACTAATAAAGGTGCATTTTCTAGACTTAGCCTCTAACTTGGTCTTATCATCCTTATCAATATGAATGAAGACTTCATAGCCAAATATTCTAAGAAATGAATAATCAACCTTCTTACCAGACCAAGATTCCTCAAGTATGCCTCCATCCAAGTTAGATGAAGGACCTTTATTTATCAAATATACAACTATGTTTATTGTTTCTACCCAAAATTGAAGAGGTAGTCCTAACCTCTATTTATCAGATATACAATTGTGTTTACTGCTTCTACCCAAAATTAAAGATGCAGTCTTACATGAAACCTCATGTTCTTAACACACTCCATGATATTTCTATTCATCATTTCTAACACTCCATTCTATTATGGATTTCTTGGAATTTTCCTCTATCTATGAATTCCATTCCTTGAATAGTAGTCAAAAAATGCATTACTACAATATTCCCCACCATTATTTGACCTGAGACATTTTAACTTGAGACATGTTTAATTCTAAAACAAGGCTTTCTATATTATAAACATATCAAACACATCATATTTTCTCATAATGTTGTACACCCAAACTTTCCTAGTTGTATCATTAATAAAAGTGACATAATAAGATGACCCACCAATAGAAAATCCCTGAGATAGGCCCCATACATCTAAATGAACAAAATCCAACTTATTCTCCTTCCTCATAGGTCCAAACTTGATAAAATTTACCCTTTTCTATTTTCCATACACATAATCTTCACAAAAATCTAAACCAGATCCTTTCAATCCAGGAAATCAATGCTTCAAAATTTGCATACCCTTTGGCTCATGTGACTGAGCATATTATGCCATAAAGTTAAATCTACATTTGTAGCAACTAAATTACAATAATTAGCACTACTTGATAAATATAGGGTACCAACCTTCTTACCTCTTACTACCACAAGATAAACCTTGGTTACCTTCCAAGAATCTATTATAAATGTCACCATATAACCTTCACTACCTATCTATCCTGCAGATACCAAATTCCATCTCAACTTAGGCATATGCCTGACATCCTTCAGTAACCAAGTGTTCCCATTCTACATCTTGATCTGAAAACTTAATTTTTATACTATGTTGCAAGGCTCATCATCACCAAGGTAAACATGTCCAAAACCACCTTAAACATAATCAATTAAATAATGCCTATATGGTGTAGCATGAAAAGAAGCCCCTAAATCTACAACCTAAGACTCAATAATATTATCAATGAAGAGAATTAATACATCCTAAAAAACATTACATGTTGCCAAATTTACCTCCTTGGTGTGTTCCTAATTTTTATTCTTATTGTGAAGAGACCAATAATCCTTCTTCACATGCCTAGTCTTTCCATAGTGCCAAGATGCCATCCTGGCCCTTGATTTTAACCTTTTAGGACCATTTGACATTCCATGCTTTCCTTTTCCTATAAAATTTTATCTCCCTCTACTCTCCACTTCCAAAGCATCACTTGAATTATAATTATCTCTAGAGATTTTCCATCACATTTCCTCACTAAGGATTACTCATATGGAATCCTCAAACTTCAACTTGGCATTATTAGAGACCGAGTTTCTCACAACCATTACTAAGCTTTTCCAAATCTTTGGTAAGGAATGTAAAATAAGTGAAGCCCTAACTTCATTATCAAAATCAACTTTTATATAATTCAACATACTCACAACTATATTGAATTCATTTAGATGATCAAAAACTAAACCATTTTCAAACATCTTCATATTAAATATTTTTTCATTAAAAATATTTTATTAGAAGCAAAGGATTTCTCATATAACTTCCTTAATGCATTCATGAGACCTTCTATAGTCTTATCTTATGATATATTAAATGTGACCAAAGATACAAGGTATAACCTGATGGCCCCAAGTGCTTCCATTTTAAGTAGCTCCCAAGCCTCATTTGTCATACTCACTGGTTGCTTTACTTCTCTTCCTATTGGAGCATGGAGGTCCTTATGATAGAGGTAATCCTCCATCTTCATCTTCCATAGACTAAAGTTTTGTCAATTGAAATTTTTAACCTTTAATCTGTGATCATCATCCATAGCTCCCACTTGAGCTAATAACCCTTTTGAGATTCAACTCTTCAACAAATACAACCTGAAGCTCTAATACAAGTTATTAGGAATAATTGTATAAATCAATGTAGAATAATTTAATAGAATCAAAATAATAATAGATATAAATAGAGATGCATAAAAAATTAAAAAAAACATGCAAAATAAGAAGACCATATTTAACATGGCTCACCCAATGTGGGCTACATCCACCAAAAAATACTTGCTTAGATTTTATTACAATATATGAGAGTAAAAACCACTTTCAGATGAGTCTTCTCATAATTACAATGCACAAATATTGTTTGGAACTGCACTCAACAAAACCTCCTAAATTTGTACATGAATTCACACACTATATTATTCCTTCTCAAACCTTTGTTCTCATGATGTATTAATTAAAAAAAATTATCTATACATAATACATCAATAAAGTAGTACTATAGTATTTGAAAAACACTATAATTGATTGTCTCATGCAATAAAAAATATGCATGGGATCATCACCAAATATAAAGTGTAAGTGAGTAAGGATATATCCCCCAAATATAACCCTATATATATAAATAAATATTTATAGTAACTCAGTAATATACATTTGAAAAATATCAATCAGGGCTCTACCATTTAGTTCTAGACTTCCCTACTACCAAAAGGCTCACATTCACCAGCTCATTGTGCCTAAACTATTATCTCTTAGTCTAATCCATGTCATTTTGATGACCTAAGGTCTCCTTCACTAAAAGAATATATTTAAACCCAATAAACATTATTCACTAGTAGTTTCAGATCCATACTTATTTTTTTATCTTTTTAGACACTATCGATGATAAATGGACACTACTTTTGATGGTAGTGTCTAGATCCTTAGCTAGTATCTTGTTGCCAAAATTTATCCAAATTACAAAAATTATCAAAACCCATCGATTAGCCTAATTATCTTATTGAACCCTACCAAAGATATTTTAATAAGGTGTGGTATAAATATATGTCTAAGCCATCTCATTATTCAAGTAGAAAATACTAAGAAAACAACTACTAAAACTAAGTTAATAAATTCTACAAGCACTCTATTCATACTTATTCATTCTTATTTCCATATCAAACATATTATTAGTTATATTACCTATTTGAAACACTCAAAGAGTAGACTATGAGAAATATTTTTTTAATGACAAGCTAAATCATTACATGCATCTTTATATAACATATTTCATCCTTATGCACATAATTTACTACATATAGGGGATACATACATAGTATTAAAACTTTTGACATTTTTCATTATTTTTTCATATTTATTATGTTATCTATATGTAACCTAGGTGTATCCATAGATTAGATGGTGTTTATATTAACACTTAGCTATTATTCTTTTTACAAATAATATGGCTCAAACCAATGAAGTATCAAATACTATGCCTCCAATCATAGTTAATCATAGAATATTACTCCAATCATGAAAATAATGAATCTAATGTAAAAAATGAGCATGAAAAAAATAGATAAAAATCAAGTACAAACAATTTTTATTTGTTGAGAGTGTATCCATCAAAACTCTAAAGATTTTTATGAAATCCCAAAAACCATATTAAATAGTAAAAAATCAAAAAGCATAGATGAAAAACTAAGTTCATTTATTGATCACGTTATTAGATCTAGGGTACATCCCCATATTCTTATAACCCTCTCCTTTAGAACATCATCACTTTCGACATCCAATGAGGGAATTAATTATTTATTTACATAATTTTTCCATAAAACAAATCCTACTATTTTTACATCCTCCATAGGAAATATTAACACTTCAACCCAATTAAAAGGTTTAATCCCTATATCAACTCAAACCATGGGTAAACTTCCTTTTATGAATTCTTAAACTTTTGACCTTAGTGATCAAAATGTGAAAGATATTATACAAACTATAAAACTTTTTCATGCTAAGGTTACTAATATTTATCAAAATCATATGATGTCAACTTATGTTATTGATTCAAAAGAGGTGTTACATAACCCTCTTGATCTTTAAATATCTTTGCACCATTTTTAAACTATTTTTTAGCACCCAAGTTCACATTTTGGATGATCATGAAAAAAATATCTTATATTTATATGTGGAATGTTTTGATTATGCCTCAAATTATAAAATTTTGACCAAAATATTTCCAAGGAGCCTTAAATACTTTGTTTTTTATGGTTTTCTATTTTACCACCCTAATAAGTGAGAGCATTCAAGCATCTATTATATTAATTCATGGCACATTTCTCTATAAACATCACTAAAAAGGTGTCATATGCTCAAATTATAAATATCAAACAAGGAACCAATGAACCTATCAATGAATATGTTTTGAGATATAAAACAATGTTGGCCAAAATAACAAATCCAGTGGTAGATAAGCAAGTAAAAGATATCTTCAATAAAATATTTCTTTCCCCATTATATGAGTCCATTTTTTCCAAAATTAAAAAAAATATTTAATGTCTTATGCCATATTTTTTTAATCATAAAATGAAACTTATTTCCTTGAACAAACTTAATTATTTTAGAAAACACAAAAACTACATCCATTACAAAGTTTCATATCAAACCAAGTTATAAGGTCAAACCCATAAAACCTTAAAAATAAATCACTAAAATGGTTAATGCATTATCATATCAACCTAATTGTTTTAGCTTATCTATTGCACCTAAGAGATAATTTACATCATTACCTAAGTCTCTAGCTTGTTTACTTCAAAAGATTTTTTATTGTCATCTGATATCTCACCCTCTTCACATAGAGGTTGATCTGATTTGATATCTACCTAGAGGATATGATGATAATTCATATTATGACTATATATAAGGCCTTAGTAATTCTAAAAATAAATTTTATACCTTGAATCGTAAAATTCAATAACTTATCAATGACCAGAATATTACCTTTCATGATCCTCTAAATGATTTAAGTTCACAACTTGGTGATCACCAAAATCAAAAGATATTTAACAATCCTTTCCAAGATCATTCTAATAAATATCCAAAAGTGAAAATGGTATATAATTTATATCCTCCTCCATCAAATTATGGGCCCCCATTAGATGGGATTATTGATATGTGTAAATGCACATTACCTCCTATACTTTAGAGACCTTTTGTTCCATTTGATGATAGTGAAATCATGGATTATGACTCATATCTTAATTCATTATTTATTTGATCATACCTAGACCATTAGACTATACATAGTTTTGTGATTGATAATATTACTAGTGAGAACATATGTACCATAACACTCCTTACACATTTTGGATATTCACTTGATGATGTATACCTTTTTACCAAAATTATCAGAGAATTTGACAAGACATCATATCACATTATTGGTGAGATTAAAATAATTTTATAGGTTGGTACTATTGACCAAAATTTGCCCCTTCAAGCAAAAATCAAGCACCCCTATCTGAAATTTTTTGTCTAAGTCTATATCTTTGGCCAGGTCTAATACTTAGCTTTTCTTTGGAAGAAGTGTTATTTATCAAGCCACAACAAATTTACAAGTCTATTTATTTTCAAAGGTTTATTTTGGTCTTTTGATAAGTGTTAATTCTTTTGGAAGTCTTATTTTTGGGTATTTTTTTAAGTGTTAGAATTCTTTCAGACAAATTATCCAAATAAATTTTCTTGAAGGGTTATTTTTTAGACTTTTCATTGGGCAGAATTATTTCAAAAAAATTATCCAAGGCAAATTTTCTAGAGGGTATGTTTTAGCTTTTCTAAAGGTTATGTTACAACTTTTCTAAAGGGTATGATCCATTTTTTTGAAGGATACCTTTTGTCAAGAAAAGGTCCACTTCAATTTTTCTAAAAGGACACTTTCAATTTTTCAAAGGACTTTTTTCAAGCTAAAGGATCACTTACAACTTTTTCAAAGGGTATGTTACAATTTTTTTGAAGGGTGTCTTTTGCTAGAAAATTGTCCATTTCAACTTTTCTAAAGGATATTTTCAGGCTAAGTGGACTCAGGCTAAGTGGACACTTTCAACTTTCTTAAAGGGACATTTTAAAAAAGCTTGAAAGATTGTTTCCATAGGAGAGTGGACCATTTCAAGAAATTTGAAGGGTATTTTCCTTTTAAAAGAGATACTTACAAATTTTTAAAAGGGTCACTTGAAAGAAGCTGAAGGGTATGTTTCCTTTCAGAAAATGTATTTTTCACTTTTTCAAAGGGTCATTTCAAAGAAACAAAAAGGGCCAAACAAAAAGTTTGAAGGAATTCTTTTAGAGAAATTGTTCGAGGAATTTTTTAGAAAACTTGAAAAAGTCCCAAAGTCTAATTCTTTCAGACATTTTATCTGATACAAAGGAAACATGATTTCCTTCAAATTTTTTGTCCACAAAAATTTATTAAGGCATAAAGGACTAAATGAAAATCTAAAGGAAGAGAACAAAGAAAACAAAAGACCTAAATAAATTCTTTTAGGAAAAGTGTCGAGACAAGAAGTATGAGGAAATAAATGTCTAAGGAGTGATGGCCCACAACATGTCATGTGAGAGCTAAATTGGCTAAGAAATATAATAAGAATCGTATCCCCTTCATCAGGGCCTTATTTTCTATCTTAATAATTTCCACCATGCCCTCAAGCCATCTAAGGCCATTCAAATTGATAGTGGGGAAATTTCCTCTAACCCTATCACTACCAATGTTGTCAAAGAGCCCTGCCCCTCCCCTGTCTCTACTAAAACTAAAGAAGTTTCCTTTTCTACTCTTGAGGAGACTCCCATAGACACTTCAGGCTCTTTTATGGGTATGAAGTGCAATAAGAGGAAGGCATATGTTGGTGAAGCAAGCACTGTGGGGACTACTGTGGGGACCCCTAAAAATCCTCGTAAGACCCTTGGGGGTTAAGGTAGTAAGTCTCATTCATATACTAAGGCTACTAAGGAGGGTTTATCCTTAGGAGTTAGGTGATTGGGGTGAATTGTTGGCAAACCTGATCCCAAGGTTAGGCTTATCGACTACTCTGAGAGCACCTCAAATGAAGCCACTCAGGATGATGAGACCAAGGACTTATATGTTCAAAAAATCTTTGAGGATATTGAAGGTAAGCAAGAGATTAAAGAATTAGAGGCTACTATTGAGGATGTTGCTAACTTTTTATAAAATGCTAACAAAGTGGGAAAGATGTTTATGGAAGAATTTGATGATGAAACCAAAACTGAGGCTAGATTTAGAGCTAAAATTATAGTCCTGAGGGATCACATTCAGAAACTGAAATAGAACTTTTCTACTATGCTCTGGAATTCTATTCTCCTTAACATGTCCATGCTGCAAGACTTGGGTGCTACTATTACTACTGACAATGAGGAGAACTCTAAGAAATTAGATGACCTCATTAAATCTATGTTTAATTAAGGAGAGATCATTCCTCCTTATTCTTGATTTTATCATGATACTCTACCTCTCTTTTATTCCTATCTTAGTTTTTAGTTGTGGTTTTGTTGTGTCTGTTGGGTCACTGACTCTGACATTCTTGTCCTAAAGAACCTTTTGTACTAGTTGCCTTTGTGGTTTCTCTACTATTTTTAAGGGTTTAGCCCCTAGTTTAGCTACCTTATATTATCAAAAACATTTCAATTTTAAACTACACAAACTAGTTGTTGGAGTTTAAAAGAAAGTCTCAATGGAAACCAGAAGGTGAGGATAAAAGTAACAAGTGGAAAATATAACTAAGGCTTTGGTTTAATTGTAAAAAATGTAAATAATATTTTTTGTTCAGTTATAACTCATTGTAACTGACCTATTTTATGACATGGCATAGCTCACCCACTTCTCTCCCACATGCACATGTAACTAATTCTTTCAAGATGACACAAGTCTAAGTGACTCTTGGACTTCCGTTGCTCGACCTCCCTCCCAAAGGCTATAAATATCATTTCTCTTCACTTATTTGTGAATCTCTCTACCTGGTATGGTGAATCCCTACCAAAATTTTACCTTGATTCAATAAAGACAAGTGCTTTACCTCATTCAAAGGCTGCATTAAGTTTGCATGCTTGGTATTAGTCTTGTACAAGTGTAATTTCCATTTACCTTGACATGTTAATTCTATTATTACCTGGTGTATTGTGTTTTCCTTTTTATAGATCAACAAGAAGTGTCTGAAGAGACTATAGAAATAATGAATATCTAATTTAATAGAGTGTCTTGTAATTCCTATTGCTTAAGTCTTCCTAAATCTATGCCATCTCTTGGACCCCATGTTGAAACACTGATGTGTGTGTGTGTGTGTGTGTGTGTGTGTGTGTGTGTGTGTGTGTGTGTGTGTGTGTGTGTGTGAGAGAGAGAGAGAGAGAGAGAGAGAGAGAGAGAGAGAGAGAGAGAGAGAGAGAGAGAGAGAGAGAGAGAGAGAGAGAGAGAGAGAGAGAGAGAGAGTTTATATTGAGTGAAGTGTATATGTAACTTATCCTTGTATCAAGTGTATGTTCAAGGTATGAGTAGAGAAAATATTTGGTGCATCACCCCCCATAGAATATGTTTAAATTTTATTTATTTTAACCCTTTTCATCCCCTCAAGATTTTAATAATAGGAATACAAGATTTAAAGGTGCATCAAGGGGAGCTATCCCCTAATCTAGAGATTCATCTCAACAAAATTTTCACCCACAACAAGAGAGATGATTCCATTTTTTCACTTGGATGAGGATATTTGAGCTTATTCTCAAGGGTGTAAATCCAAGAATCAATAGGTACAATGCATGGTTACCACATTTTCATTTATACCATCTACATGAGTATTTAACATGTTATTTTGACAACCTTGGATACATAAAATCTATTTAGTACCTTCCATAATGCATGGGTGTATTAAATATAATCATATCAATATAGTAGTCATAGTTCCTAGAATTGCATATGAACATTTCCTTGAATAAGATAATATTATTCCAAGATAGATAATTATAAATCCTACTAAGGTTAATCCTCAATTAATGGTAAAGTAAGAGGAAATCACCTCTCCTAGGTAACCCATACTTGAGATGCATTTGCATTAGAAACCCACAATGGATTCCACAAAATCTCCATCCACACCTACATAGAATACTCAATTACCTATAAAAAAACATGTTCTAATTACATATTCTCAAAAGAAAGCACACATCAATAGAATATGGGTTCCATTAACCCTTACTCTTTACATTATTTCTTCATGACCAAAATGTCCTATTACACATATAAAGGATACCACAAATGTCATAAATCTAGATACGACACATTTGCATGCCCTATTGATTTACAAATAGTTTCATATAACATATTTTTAGCTTCAATATACCTATGATCATCCCTTGGATGGGATCACAGGTTAGCCTTCTAACTTTCAAATATTTAAAAATTATAACAACATTCAAATAATTCAAAAAAACAAAAAATATTTAGTATTCCCATATTTTACTAGATCCTTGACATCTATGTTGCTTTATTTATTTTGTAGATATCATACCATTTCATTGATATATACACATATGTTTCACATATCTTTGAGTGTGATATATTCATACCAAAGCACATGATCTATGCGCTTCTAAATTTTAGACCTTTCTTATACTCACATCATATAGTATGTTGGGGGCATCTACTTCTTGGATCATGATTGATATAGTTTACATATCTTTTATGATCATTTCTAAATTATCATGTTTGAGATTATGCTCATCTATTTCATAATGTACTTGATATTCCATACTATGTGACATTTTTGATAACACATATATGCAAGGATTAGTATAATATACTTATGTTGGTTGATTATACTTCATTTATCACATTGTCACTTCTTTGGGTTTATTACATTGATTTTTATTTTCTTTCTTGTGTAACATTTGAATATTTGATTGTGTGTTGTCCCATGCACCAGTGTATGTTTATTTGTAATTTAAATGTGTCATTAATTTCAATTGTGTGGGATTTTAACATGCCATTTATATGAGGTATTTATTGACCTTTCTCTATAATTACATTAAATTACCTTGTGTGCATGCTTGATTACTTTTTAACATTATACTATTACCCATAGATATTGCCATGATTTATATCATGTGTTTTCATACTTTATGCTATCTTATAGATAATATAAAGTATGAAAACACATCACACACACACACACACACACACACACACACACACACACACACACACACACACACTTTTTGACACATTATATATATAATAGATGATTCATATGTAGATTATATAGATACCTTATCCTTTTTAGGTAAGCTACCTACTAGTTTCTATTTACATTACCTCAAAAGGGAGGCATTTCAATGGGATGTCACAAAGGCATGATCTCCACACATACAGTTTCATAATTTATAGACTGTAATGGGGGCACGTCATAATAACATGAACTCTAAAAATATACACTTATTTACTATATTAATATTTTATTGGGGACATGTTATAATAACATGATCTTCACACTTCCACAATCTCTATTTAGTTTCATGATTCAGATATACACCTAGGTTAAAATCCTATTGCATTATTTTGCATAAACTTGAAATAGAGTTTTTTATATTTATGGAACATACACTGTAGATTAGACATATTATAAGTGTATATTCCATGTTATTAAACCAAACTTTACAAATTTACCAATTATACTACTCACCAAGATGAACTAATAACACCAAGATATACTATTATTGATCCTTTTCTACTAAAATATTTGGCCCAGTTTATAGGTTCAAGTGAATAAATCATTCAACCTCACCATATTTATGTATTAGAGTTATTAAATCATCTAATATCACCTAATCTATAGGATGATTTTATTAAATCCCGCCCTCACCAAATTATATATTCACACTTGATTTGTATAATTGATATATAATGATCTTAATGGTCATGCCACAACTCATCTATACACTAGATTGGGGGAATAATACCTTCCAATATCCCTCTTCATATCTCTTAGGTTCATTTTTAAACATTTAATAACTAAATTAATTCATAAGGAAGTATTTTTACCAAGTTAAATCATCTAGAGACAACATATTTACATTGACACATAAGTGTACTCCCTCTCTTTATTTTCAAGTATTTCAATTATTTCAAAAAATTTATTATATGTACTAATTTACACTATAACATACTTTTTATCATAGGTCATACACACAAAAAACACTCAAATTTGGCTCAATTGAAGGAAAGGTATGTTATAGACACCCAAGTATGCATTTATTTCCTTTAATCTAGTAATGTCATCCTTATGCATTACTAGATTGAGCAGGGGGATTGTAGATACTAAAACTAAATATTTATAATATCTCCATCTTGTACATTTAATAAATATAAATTAGGGATATACACTTCAGTTATATACCTCTTTGATACCAAAAGGCTCACATTTTATATCTGATTGTGCCTAAACACTTATCTCTTAGTCTAATCCATATCATTCTAATGACCCAATTCTCCTACACTACATATAAATCATAAAACATTAACACCATTAATTATTAGTTTCCATTCCATACATGTTTTCTATCCTTATAGACATTACACGCTATAGAGGGACACT
This sequence comes from Torreya grandis, assembly GCA_037957365.1. Taxonomy (NCBI): domain Eukaryota; kingdom Viridiplantae; phylum Streptophyta; class Pinopsida; order Cupressales; family Taxaceae; genus Torreya; species Torreya grandis. Next base: position 436,273 of record JARHVA010005022.1, read on the forward strand.
ACCATTGATAGTAATGTCTAGATACTTATCTAGTGTCTAGTTGTAAAAATTCTTCCAAATTAAAAAATGATAGAAACCCATGGTTCATCTTAATTATCTTAGTGAAACCTACCATGAGATATTTTTAAATGTGAGGAATAAATACAAGTCTAAGCCTTCTCCTTATTCATCTAATAAATACCAAGCCAATACATATTAAAGCTAAACCAATAAATTTTATGAGTAATCTATTCTACGTTATTCCTCCAGATTTACATAAAAAATATAGAAAAAATTATATTTTAGGTTGGAAGCATTCAAAGAGTAGACCATGTATGATATTTATTAAATTAAAATCTAGATCATTATTTACATATTCATATAGTATATTTTACCCTTGAACACACTTTCCCACACATAGGGGATAACTACATAAATATGAGGACCTCCTTAGAGTATTGGCTATGTAGGTAGTGCCCATTGATAGAGTAGTATATGGGGAAGCTCAATGTCATGAGTCCAATAACCCATTTTTCAAAAAACTCCATCTAAGGGTGAAAAAAGGTGAAGAGTTAGGGTTTGATTAATTAGTGTAGAGTGAAATAATGTATCTAAGATCTAAATATATCATCATAAAGGTGATAGAAAACCCAAAATGGTGAATTTGGTTTCATTCATATCCAATCATTATTATATACTAGATACCTACATCATGGTCAAATGCTAGTGTTGATAGTAGTGTCCAAAATTGATGGTAGTATCGATGGCCACATAATTACAATTTCAAGAATATAAAGACTAATATAGACCACTGATCCTGCACACTTTAAACATGTTTATATTTTGTATATGTGTTCTCACAATAAATTGGATAAGTACCATTATTTATTATTTATTACAACATATTTCAATAGTTATACTTTACTATTTTAGAAATCTCAATTTTATAAATTTAGAAAATTATTTACATTCTTTTTATATTAATTGCTCTATTATAAATTATTTATTACCCTTGTGTTATAACTACTTATATATTTATTAATCTTATATGCCCCACAATCTAAATTTAGGGTTAAACAAACCCCATGAAACTAGTAACATGTAAGAGCTCATCACCAAGGATAGGGAAGGTAAAGAGATGTATAACTTCCTTTTTATTTGATAATATTTACATTTTATAATGTCTCTCTTTTTTATTTCTTATATATATATATATATATATATATATATATATATATATATATATATATATATATAGTGGGGGTGGGTGAGGAGGCTCTTACCACCTAAGATTGGCCCCATGCAACTAGGAATATATAAGGGCTCATAACCAAGGACCAAAGTAGGTGAATATGATTACCTAGTTTGATAATGTTAGCATTTTTTACATATATAGAACCATAAGAGGGAATTTTACCATTTGAAAGCTTCTAGACTAGGTGGTAGGCTAGACTATCTAAAATTGTAGGAAGATGCATGAGAATGGCTTGTATAGTACTAGTAACAAGTATGACAAGACTTATTTTTCATGTTGATTTTCAAATTATTTTATAAAAAGAAAGAGGATGGTAATAAAATATGAATTTTTATTCTACATTAAAGGTTTTTGTCATGTGAATTTGTATCTATTTATTTATACAGCCAAATATAACTAAAATACAATAAAAACAAAATAATAATGAATATTTTTTAATATAAAGAGGGAATTATGAGTAATATTTGGGATGAAAAGAGTTAAAAAATTAATTGAATTCTTTTCATCTAATGTGCATAATGGAAAATATTCATTCTGAAAGTCTTTTGTTACCAATTATGGGCTTAGCTAATTAGGTCTAAATTTTAGACCTCCATTATTTTTACCAATTATCATATCAAGTCTTAAGACAAGGTATCCTACTTGGATAGGGTTCTCAAAAAATTTATTAGTATAATGTTGACATATATTATCCATGTAAGCAATATGGTTATGTGCAACTATGATTTGGTGCTATACAAAATTTATAGCTTAGTTATGTGTGATTATGTATTATTTTTAATCTAGGAGAGCCTAGAGTGAAATAAGGAGGCCTGGAACTTTAACCTATAAAGTAAGAATTACTTATACTCTAAATACAAGGGAATATGGGATTCCCTAGTGGACATATGAGTACTTGTCTTGTAAGACCATAATTTGGGATAAATATTAAGATGTCAATCTATTTTATTTTCTTTCATAGCCTTGACCAGTATTGATTTTAAAGTTTTGTTCATGGCCTCAACATGACCATTTTCATGAATTTAATAAAAATATGTTGAGTGATGATGATGATGATGATTATATATATAAATTATTACACATTTTATATACCTATAGGTTCTTAAAATGCGATACATTATCAATAATTATGATTTGTGTAACCCCAAGCCTATACAAGATCTAATTTGGGATGACTTTTGTAATTATTGACATAGTGATAGTGGTTAATGACATTTCCTCTACCCACTTAGTTAAATATTAAGTGGTCACAATAATGAAATGATGGACATAAAAAGAGGTAGGAGAAATCTTGAAAACTAGGTCCAACCCCCAAGTAGAGAAAGTCCAAAGAACCACAATGAACTGAAGTAATAGAATAGGAATATCTTTTTTTTGGGAGAAATGTTGGCACTTATTACACTTATTCACATATTTTATATAATAATGGTTGAGGTTAGGATAAAATTATCCCATTAAATGAATATTTTGAGTTGTTGTAAGACCACCAAATTGTCCACCACAAATTTCACTATGAAATTAAAAAAGTAATTTCTTGGACTCTTTTTTATCAACACATCTAAAGAGCATGCCATAAAAATCCTTTGGAAGTAGAACATGGTTGATAATAGCATGCTTAGACACAATGATTCAAAGAATTAACCTTTACTTGGGTTTGGCACCTTTTGTATAGTTTTGATCAATTAACTAATTTATTATTTTACTATACCATAAAAATAACCACATGTTTTTTTATGTATCTGATAACTTCACCTATAAATTTAAGTTTTACCAAATCACTAAATTTAAATAGTTAATATGCCAACAAATCAATGATGTTTTATCCTTTGATATAAGTTTTATTTATGTAGGTTAGCTTTAAATCCCTCAAAAGTGTGATGAGACTACCAAATTTTCATAAATAGTTTGGTTAGGTCAAGAATGTATGAAGGGATTGGGATGTCATGATACTCTTATTTTATAATTAAGCATGTAATTACTCAATAATTTCATCATAAAACTATGGCCAAACACTTTCTTCATATTGTGTACATCATGTATCATAGTCAATAAGCCTATGGATAATTAAAAGTATGGATATTTATTTTCCATCATAATCCTCTTGGGATATCATGCATGAAAAGGATACCTTAGTTGCCTTGAAATAAAGTAGGAGAGGCATATAAAACATGGGTTTCATGAGATTTGGTAGATGCATAAAAAAATTCTTTACTGACTCAAATGCATTTTGGTAGTTGAGTCAAAGTTAGACCCCTCTCCTTCTTTTTAAAATTATTGATAGGATGAACAACATAGGTGAGGTCAAGTATAAATATTCAAATCACCCCAAAATTCCACAAGAAAGACCTTATTACTGACTCATTAGTAAGAGGTTATGTCTATAATTGTAAAAATGTTAACATGATCAATATCAATCGCATGTTTTGAGATGATAAACCTAACATTTCTCCATTGGTAAATTTAAACATGGACTTCTTGGGACTAAGTGTGAAACCATGTATTTTATTTAAAATGTAAGGATAGTACCTAAAACCTTAAGATGATCTTGTCTCATTTTAGATTTTTTAATAAGATCATTGACATACATCTCTACATTATTAGTAATTAGATCATGTAAAATATGGGTAATGTCCCTTTGATAAGTTTCTCTAGAATTTCTTAAGGCTAAAATTCATGACAACGTGGCATAATGTTCTCCATGAAATGGTGAAGAAGGTCTTACTTTGGTATTGTTCTAAAATGTGATTAATTTTATATCCTAAGAACCCATCCATTATAAATAAAAACTTGTATATTTTTATAGCATCCAAAAATACATCAATGGAAGGGTAAAATCATATTTTGGACATGCCTTATTTCTGTCTCTAATGTCTATGCATATCATGATTTTTAAGAATTGGGATGGTACGAGAAAACCATTTAGAGTAGTCCATAGGTTTAATGAACCCCACTTTAAGAATTTTTTTGAGCTCATATTTTACCATCAATGTAATGTTAGGTTTAATGGGCTTGAAATTTTGTTTAATAGGTTTTGTAGTAGGCATAGTGATAATATTGTGTACTACCACCTCATCAGGAATTCATATATTTTATGCATAGGAAAATTAAAATTGTTTTGATAAATTAGTAAGAAATATCTTATGGTATTACACCAATTAAGAGGAGATTAAAGATACAAGATTGAGGAATTTGGGATGTTCTTTAGTCCCAATGCTAATATCAATGGTGTAATTTATGAGGGAAGTGTTCCCTTCCTAAAATTATTTTGGGGTAGGAGGATGATTAAAAGCTTCATTTTCTAGCTCAAATACCTTGTTACTTAAAGTATTCATAATCCTTTATTTTTTAATATGAATTATAGTAATCCATTTTGAAGGAAAACAATGGATAAATGTGAGAGAAAAACTCTTATTTTGGTGAAATGAGGTGGGATTATCATAAACTCATAAAAACTATAAAATTACCTAATAATTTTATTAAAAGTCTAATACAAGGGGGTAAACTTCCTTTTACATGTAGACAAGGGTTTAATCATTTTTCATCTATCATTCAAGGGGTTTAATTTTTATAGATACTACAAATTTATATTTTGGTATTTCTTGATGATGGAAAAATATGAAAAGGAAACAATTATGGAATTAATAAGTTGGTTAATTTCTCTAAGGAATACCTCAATGGAAATGAAAGAAAATTATTTTCTAACTTTATGCATGATATTATTTGTAATTTGAAGATATCCAATCTTAGTTTGATAAATATTTGAAACTTTAATAGTTACTAATCATGAGTCCCCTTGAATTTTAAGGTTTTGAGTACCTGATCTTTTTTTAATGAGCATACTTAATAATAAGTCATTGTACTCTACCCCATTACAAGTTTATTCAAAATTTTGTTTAAAATAAATTGGCATGATCTTTCCTTTAGTTAAAATTATGATTTCTAATGTCTTTATGCCTATATCACATTATTTCAATATCATAATGGAGTATCCAATAATCACTTGAAAAAGAAGAAAAATCATGTTTCTCTTAGAGTGGCTCTTAGCTTTCATAAATCTAAACCATATAAATGTTGGTTATCATAGCAACCTCATATTTTATTTATAGGTTTTGATATTTTAAAAATTTATATATCCCAACCCCATGTGGGTCAAAAGCGAGTGTAATGGATTTGTAATTCTCTAGGATATTAATGATCTCATCCATATACTTGATATCTACCATCATTATTGTGACATTTTCATAAATTATCTCTCTTGGTGAGTATTTAGGATCCTCAAATATTTATTTTAAAACAAATTATGTTGTTATTATGGGATATTTGTCCTTGGTTGGTGGTGGGGGATTTATTATTCATTTTCTATGTAAGTGATAGTAGATATGAATCCCCAAATTTTTATTATTAATTTCTTGATGAATGAATTTTTTTTTATATAATCTTGGGAAATTAAGACCTTTACCAAATTAAATAATATAATTTATTGGAAGAGAGTGGAAGGAATTTCCTTCATCCTATGAATCTAAGGACTCCCTAGGATTGTTTGATAATTAATGTACTTATATATGACATAAAATCTAGTAAGAATAGTTTTTAGACCCAAAGTGTTAGGTAAAACTATTGTCTCTATTGAAGCATAATTGAGGCTATCATAGCCTTGAAAGGTGTTCATTTTAATGGAATAGTTGGTTTCCCCATATCTAATTTGATTAAGAACTAAGAAAGGGATAATATTGATAGCATCCCCATTATCAACCATTGTTATTTTAATATAGTTATTATAAGTTCAAACCTATAAATTATAAACGTCATATTATATCCTAGACATATTGACATCTTGGGTGAGGTGGCTAAGGTTGAATTAAAAACTATCATCCCTAGTGTATTTCTGAAGAGGATATTTCTGAAGAGGATACATATCCAAATCTATATGGTTAATATGAGCTTATAGAGAGGAAACACTAGGAAAATGACAAAGAACTAAAGATAAAGTAATTATAACTTATAGGGAAAAAAAATTTCGGTATGCCCATCAATGAAATGGGACAAAATGTCTTCATGAGATCAAAAACAAGGTCACAGTTAACCATGTATTTGGGGTTGTCTTGAATGTTAGCTTCTATGACATTGGTGAGATGTGGAGTATGTGTTTTATATTGCCTTATATGAATGTTGATGTTAACATCCTTTTAAATTTATAATTTAATGACACTTATCATCCTAATATTTCTTTGATTTCCTATGCAAGGTAACCCATTGGGGTTTATTAGTTTAGAGGTCAAGGTTTTAAACATCATGAGTTCTAGTTGGTAATAGTTGGTTAGTAGTATTATCTTATGTAAAATGTTCAATATTACATTTTTGATGGTTAGGGAACCAATTTTAATAGATTCATGGGATGTAATTTTGAAGGGCCATGGGTAATATTAGGGAAGGATGAGAATGTTTACTCACATTTCCCTAGAAAATGTTTATAATTATATGTTTTTGGTCCTTAGGGAGTCATCGAATGAACCTATTATAATTTCTATAGTGTAAGTTTCATGACTAAAAATAATATGAAAATACAATACAAATTGGGATCATAATACCTTAGTATTTAATTCTAATTTATTTACCAAACCTTTGATGATTATTCTTTTAATAGAAACATTAGTTTTGGAATTAAGCATTCTAGTTCTAGTCAAAATTTTGGTATAATTTTAGATTTTATTTTAAATTTATTATCATAAGGTGTTGTATAGTTTTATATATATAACATGAAAAATAAGTACAAGGTTTGTATTTATCTCACATTCATTTTTGTTGTTTTTATTATTGTCCATGGCTTGATTTTGATTGTTGTTTATAAAATTTGTCTTCTTTGGTTGGTTTTGTAAAAAATATTTATGGATTATATATCACCTCAAAATTGTACACTTGGGAAAACTTAGACTTTGGTTGTTCTTCTAAGTTCTAGAATTTTTCTACTTTAATAAGTCTTGCATATAATCTATCTTATGCCCCTTGGCCTATCTCTTGGTTTGACTAGTGTTATGTTGATGACCTAAACCTTATATCCTATCCAAAATACTTAAAAAATATTTATATTACACCTATTAAATTTTTGAGTATATACCTACTTTCATGTTTCCCAAACACTAGTGTCCCAGATAGATGCATGCATTGATGCAGGTGTCCTACATTGATGCAAGTGTATGGTACCCTAAATCCATCCAATTTACAAATTAAATGTATCCTAATTTATTGCTTAAGTTTTTTATAATGATTTACTTATCCAAAAGGATTGATATAAATAAAATATCAAACCTCATTCATTCCTCACCTATAAGAGCTAGTACAGACCAAGGTAACTTGTCAAAGCATTCAATAAAATAATTGATAGATAAAAGTTTCCTTATTTTATTTTATTTTCATATCAATCATATGGAAAAAACATACATAGGTTTAAAAAACTGAAGGAGTATTCAACGATCCTAATTTTCTAAGTTATAATATAGGTCATTGTTGTACTTACTTTCCACATATTAGATGATTCATACAAGCCAACACATAGGGTAGAACTACATAAGTATGAGGCCCTCTTTGGAGTATTATCTATGTAGGTAGTGCTAATTTATAGAGGGATATTTGGGGTCAAATGGACACCATGTTCCCAATAACCCATTTGTCCCAAAGGTCACTTTAAAGATGAAAAACTAGGGTTTTCTAATATCATGATGAGTGATAGTCCATGACCTAGATATAAATTCACCATAGTGAAGTCAAATACAAACCTAGAATCATGTAAGTATTTAAATCCTTTTTCAATAGGTATTTCATATAGGACACATGTGTTAGGTTTTGAAATTAGCATCGATTTAACCATCTAAGGTTAGAACTAGTGTCTACAACTTTAGAGGCACCCAATTTAGAATCTAACGACTATTATAGAATCATCTTATAGTTTGATTATTGCGTGTTGTAGTTATAAAAATACATTATCATCATAACTAGTAAATTAAATTAATTATTTATCATTTCCATATCTAACATAATTATATTTACTATTTTTAGCCTATTCTAGTTTAATAAATTTAGCATATATTATATATGAGTTTAATATCTAATTAGCCTACTATATATTTAGTTTATCACCCTTATAACTTAGTCTATCTCTACCCCTTTAACCCTAAATAACTAAAATTTAAATAATATTAGGGTTAAACATTTAGTGAGCATAATAATTGAACTCAAAACCCTGGGTCAATTAAGGTTTTATAATTTTTTCTATTGTTGATATGTGATTATTATACTTTTTTGAAAATTTTAAAATTTTCATTATGAATCAATGAAAAATGTTAATTAAAAAAATAATTTTAAAATGGAAGATAAATAATCATTGATTACTCATCTCAATAATAACAAGATCCTTATGGATGCATTTTTTTTTATGTTATAAAAAATGAAATAAGTAAACATGATAAAACTAAGGTTTATTCACCTAGTAATGGTGACTCCTTAAAAGGTACTATAGATCATTCCATAAATATAAATCCATCTACATATATTAGAGGCATATATTAAGTATTTAAACCTTTGTTTCCTAAAACTACTATTATTACATCTACCATGGGGCTAGCAAATGTTTCAAGTCAAATAGTGGTTTTTATGCCTTATTCAAACCATGATTACATCCCCTTTAGTGAATACTCATATTTCTAATCTAAATCCAAATGGGTCCATAGTTAAAAAAACTCATTCAAGTTATAAATACCTTGGAATAAAAGGTTACAAACATTGAATAAGACATTTTAAAATATTTTCATGTTATTGATTCACAAGATGTATTGCATAACCCTCTTTCACCTGATATATCTTTGCAACCTTTATCAACTAGTTTTGTTTTACCTAAGTTTCCATTTTATGATGAAAAGGGTCATATTTAATATCATATTTTATCCTTCTATGTGGCATGCCTTGAATATGCCTCTAATGATAAAATTTTAACCAAATTATTTCCAAGAATCCTCAAGGATTATGCTTTGAGGTGATTATATGATTTACCTCTCTAATCTTTGAAAGCATTAAAAACTCTTGTAGATCAATTTTTGGAATACTTTTCCATTGAAATCTCAAATATGCTCAAAATTACAAAATCAAACAAGTAAAAAATGAATCTATAAATGAATGTCTTTATATATAAGATAATGTTGGCTAAAATGACCAATCCTATGGTAGATACGGTGTTAAAAGACATATTTAAGGAAAGTTTCCTTACTCTTTTACATGATTCCATTGTTTTCTAGAAGTTAAAATATTTTGATGAATTATGTCATGTTATATAGGACCATGAAATGGATATTTTTTCATGGAATATTCTCAAGTATGAATCAAACACACCATCTACATCTACATCTAATGCTAAATTTACAATCAAACCAAGTTGTAAGGTCAGTCCTAATGATCCTAAAAAGGAAGTAACCACCATAGTTAACATAGTTTCATAGTAACCTAATTGGAATTTCCTATCTAATGCATCAAGGAAATGATTTACATGCTTACCTAAGTTTCCCACTTCAATAATACCATGGTTAATAGAGTTTTAGCTTATATCTCTCCCTCATCCTATAGAGGTTGATATGAGAATATATCTACCCAAAGGATATGTTGTGAATAATAATAATAATAATAATAATAATAATAATAATAATAATAATAATAATTATTATTATTATTATTATTATTATTATTATTATTATTAGCACTAAGGACTAGGGAATTCTATGAACGTATGCTTTACCTTGAAGCATAATATCCAAGACCTTATTGATGATAAAATTATTACATTTTATGATCCTCCCCAAGAATATGGTTCACAACCTAGTTATCATCAAAAATAGAAAATATTTAGCAATCCATTGCAATAACATTCTAAGAAGGAACTAGAAGTGAAAATGGCATATAATGCACATCTTCCTCCATCACATTATAGGCACCCATTAGATGGTATTATTATTACTTATACATAACATATACCTCCTATGTTTTAGAGACATTATATTAATTTTTATGATATTAAGATCAAAGATGATGATTATGATCTTCATTTTTATGCATTTGAGCATTCCTTGATCACTAACCTATATGTAGTGTTATTATTGATAATGGTGCAAGGGAAAATGTTTGAAAAATGACATTACTTATGATTCTAGGTTATAATCATCATGATTTACATCTTTCTACTAGATAAATTAGAGTATTATATGGTACCTCTCAAAAGGTCCTTGGTGAGATTGACTTACCTTTAGAATTTAGTTCCACACATGTGGTTACTACCTTTTCAATTATACATTCCATAATAATATTTGATATGTTATTAGGAAGACTTTGGATCCATATGAATAGATAATTACCTTCTACATTGCATGGGTGTGTTAAACTCATTCATTCTAATTGGGGAATTATAGTTTTTGGAATCCCATATGAGAATCTTCTTGAACAAGATTAACTTATACCTAGGCAGCTAAATATCAAACCCACTAAGGTTAATCCACTACAAAAGGGTAAGTAACAAGTAATCTATTCTAATAGGTAACTAGTACTTGAAAGATCATTACATCAAAGACATATAGTTAATTCCATAGAATCTACATATATTATGCATCATATTTAGATATGTAGAACACCTACACATGTTCTTATTACTAATATTCCAAAGAAGCCACATATAAATAAATGATGGGTTATATTAACCCCCACTCCTATTACTCCTGCTATTTATCCAATACCATATATTCTTATTTTACATATGCAGAGCATCATAGATACTATAGTGATAAATATTGCACCTATACATGTTCCTTGCCAGTACCACTAATTCATTGCATAAGGTTCTAAGTGGGGATATACCTATGACCATCCCTTTGATGAGTTCATAGGATGATATTTACTTTTCATAATATTCTAAAAATATAAAAAAACCAAAAAAACTTCAAAATTCCAAAAACATTTCTAGCACTTCATAATATTGAATATTTGACATCTATTTATTATTTACATGTTAATGGATGTAATATCAATTACTCTTATATACACATGTGTGTCACACTTATAATTTATAGTGATAGAGGAATATATAGATACATGATCTATTCTTATTTTCAATGTTGGGTCATTCCTCTACTCATTTCATATAGACATTAGGGGCATCCACGTCTATGACTATGATACTTCTAGTTTATATCATTCTATGGGCACTTTACATTATCATGTTTTGAGATCATACATGTATTTACACAAATTTATCCATGATTATATATTTCATAAGTTAATTGATATTCAATTAACTTGACATATTTTTTCAACACATTTGATCCATGGGTTATTATGATATATTTATGTTGGTTGCTTATTCTTCCCTTTATGCACTTCCTTAAGTGCCTTGACTTGTTATTGGCTTTCTTGTTCAAGAATTTAAATATGCTCCTTTACTTTTATCCCTCATGCCTGTGTATGATTTTGTATATATTTTAATATGTCATCCTTGATTTTATTGACATTTGAATAAATTATGTCCCTTTGATTGTGTGGCATTTGAACATGCCCCTTATTTATGGTTTCATTGGACCATTGACTTTTGACTTGGTTTTCATTTCTCTTATGTGTGTGGTTGATTTTATTGTTGAGATTGTATTGATACTATCTATAAATTGATATGATACTTATCATGCATCTTAGGCCTTCATGTGATCACATTATTTTATGTTATTTAATGCCACATTTATCTAGGCATGTTCTTATATATGATATATGGTTACATTCACAAATTATATAATTATCTTATCCTTTTGAGGTGATGTAACTAATAGTTTATATTCTTCCCTCACCTAAAATTTGGCATATTAATGGTGTAATGTTAAGGAAACATGTTATTCACATTTGGCACAGTTTCAAATTTAGTGGGGGTATGTTTTGGAAGCATGTTATCCACACTCATTTAGTTTTAAATGTTTATATTAGTTTTTAGATTCAGTGGGTCATGTCATATATGCATAGCTTATACACATTCATAGTTTTTAAAGTTAATTTGGGCATACTTTGGAATAATTTTCCTCACACTTAGTATTTGACACACCCAAATTCAAATGGAGCATGTTTTGGAAACATGTCCTCCACATTGGCACCTATTTCAATTTTCAAATTTTTCCATATATATTGTAGGCATGCTTTGAAATCATGTTCTCCACACTTACATAGTTTTTGAATTGGTTAAATAACATAGTTGTATGATTTGGATTCATAGTTGTGGAAGAATTTTATACATTTGTACCATTGTTATACATAATTTCAACATTTAATATATGTAACATGCATATGCTATGAAATGTACACCTAATATTGTAAAATCTAAATCAGTTTCAGATTTTAGAACACTCTTAAGTACTATCATCACCCAATAGGATGTAATATTATGCACAATATTGAGCTAATGTATTACAATATTTGGCTTGATTTTGGTATGGTTGAGGTGATTAAACCACTTAATCTTACCAAGTTTTTAAGTTAAAATTGATTATATCATCTAGCTTTACCAATTTTATAGTATTAGTTTACTTTGTTTTCTCATGCTCACTATGTTGTAAGTATGATTTTTTTGTATAGTTGAGCTAATCTCAACTATCAGGTGGAAACCCACCTTCTCTCTAAGGTTGTAGGAAGGTTCCTTCCAATTTATCTATATCTCCTTGGTTATGCATTTTACACACATGCACACACACACACATATTCCTAATCTTAGTTTTTTATACTTACAATGATATAACTTTTCAAATCAATTTTCCAATAGGCAAGATGGTTACATTGATACACAGTTATACTCCTAAACCTTGCTCTTTTAATTTCAATCATTTAAATAATTTCATTTTAAGATTATATACACTAATTATATAATTTAAAATGATCTTGGTTATAGGTTAGTAACCAAAAAATCACTCAAATTGGGCTCATGAAAGTATAAGGTTTGTTATACACACCTAGGTATGCATTCCTTTCTTTTAAACTAGTAATTTCATTACTAGATTAAAGTGGGATAAATGTTGACACTATCTATGGATTATCTAGCATCTTACCATTGTACACTTGGAAAACCCTATATCATGGTTGTTCTTCTTAGTTATATACCTTTTTTAACTTTTATAAATCTTGCATATACTTTATCGTGTGCCCCTTTACCTATATCTTAGTGAAAATAGTATTATGTTGATGACCAAAACCTTTTATCTTGCATAGAATCTAAAAACCTACTTATATTACACATTTATAAGTTATAAGTCTATACCTACCTCCATATTCCCTAGACACTAGCATCCCAGATAGACACCTATAATAGTGTAGGTGTCCTACTTCAATGCAAGTGTCCAATGCCCTTAAGTCATCCAATTTTCAAATGAAACATATTCTAATGGTTAGCCTAATTAATTTAATGTGAGTTGCTTCTCCAAAGGGATTGATATAAATATAAGGTCAACCCTAATTAATTCCTCACCTATAAGACCTATCATAGACTAAGGCAACTTATCAAAATATTTAATCAAGCACTTGATAAATCAAAGCTTCCTTATTTTATCATATTTTCATATAATTCATAATGACATGACATCCACAAGTCTAAAGTACTATAGGAGTAGTCTAAGAGCCTAATTTACCAAGATACAAGCTAGGTCATGGTTGTAATGTTTTTCACATATTAAATGATTCACACATAATCCAACATATAAGGGATAATTACATTAGTCTAAGGCCCTCTTTGGAGTATTTATATGTAGTTAGTGATCATTGATAAAGGGTCCTTTGGGGTCAACTTGACATCATTTTCACAAAAACCCATTTTTATACAAGGTCACTATGAAGATGAAGAATTAGAGTTTTGAAATTTCATAAGGAGTGATAGTTTGTGTCCCATATCTAAATGCACCAAGTAAAATGTGAACACAAACCCAAAAGCGTCTAGTTGGTTGTATCCTTTTTCAACATATATTTCATATAGGACACCTAGGTTATGTTAAATAGTAACATGGATGTAACTATCCAAGGCTAACACTAGTATCCAGAGATCTAGAAATACCCAATCTAGAATATGATGACTATTCTATAATAATCTTATAGTCTATTTACTACTTGTTCTAGATCCAAAATTGCATTCACATCAGAGCCAACTAACTACATTACTTCTTTGTATTTCCATATCTAGCATAATTATACTTACTAGTGTTATCCTATCTCAGTTTAATGAATTTATCTATGTTATATATGAGTTTAGCATATAATTGTCATACTATAAATATAGTTTAAAACCTTTTTACCTTAGGATATCTCTACTTTTTAACATTAGATTACCCCAATCTAAATAATTTTAAGGATTAAATAGATTTATTACACTCTAAGTGGTATCATTTTGGTTATGGTTTATAATCTTAGTGCCTTATTTATTGGTGTTATTTTTATTGGTGTTTTTATAACCCTCACTTTTTTATTAGGGGTGATATCTCACCTATTTGATACTTAGGACCTATGACCACTATCTATGGTCTCTTGGTATATTTTAAGCACACTTTCTATCACTTATTCATAACATCGATATGGAAAACTTTGGGTGTCTTCCATATATTTTTTATAATAGAGTGTAATAAAATATAACATAATTCTCCTTTTTCCCTATGAAGAACACTAGAAGATGAATAGGCTAATTTATGCCACCTTCTAATAAAGTGGGCATTAAAATCATTAAGTTCTTACTTAATGTGTATAAACTTTTAGATCCCATATCAAAACCACTTTTTAGGTCAAACATTATAAAAAATTCATCTATAATTTAGAATAAGGAATGCATATAAGCCTCAAGGAGGTGGTAATACTAGTCTAATAAAATTCATTTAAGAGTCTTTGTAAATATTTTTCCATTACCCCATTCCAGAGTATAATATCTTGAAGGCTATAAAATATTACTTAAAATGTGTGTTTGAGTCTCCATTCCATTTTTATTTAGGTATGTTAGACAAGGGATGTATAAAAACACCCCCTTAAAAGGTGAGATCAATAGTTCCTTTAGATATTTTACATAATTCCCCATAGTTCCAAAATCCACTAGAGTATTGTTGGGATAATCTTGGGGAAGAGGATTTGGATTAGATGTAGATATAAAACTACCAAGGGTAATAGGTGTTGCTTGAGTCAATAGAGTATGGTATGTCAATAATAGATATATAGTTGAGTGAGTTTGGATAACATGTGATATTATGGTTTTAAATATTTATAAATAGATGTATAATTTTGCACTTGCATGGGTGGAACATACATTGGTAGGATACTAGATAGATTGTAGTTATGAATAAATGTGGGTCTAGTTATCTTAACTACCATATTTTTTATAGTAACATAGGATAAAAGTCCACCAATGGGAATATGATAAGGATTTTTATTATATGGGGTGTGTTTGATGCTAAATAATTAGTGGATCCAAAAATACAAAGATCCATGTCTTTTTGGCTTAGTGTAAATCTATTAATAATATATGTGGGATGATACTATGATGGTTTGTAAAATGTCATGGGGATAGGAATATAAGAGGAATGACCTTGATTATTAAGGATTTATATCATCCCTTGGTTAAGATTACTAGATTTGAGATAGACTTTATTACTCTCCAAATCTCAAATCTAACCCACCAACATGGAGATGAGTTAATTTGATGTATCTTTGGTAGTGTGTTTAATATCCTCCATCATAAGAGACTCCAAGGCTAGAGATTATTGGGCCATTATAAACAAGTTTTTTTTGGATGAATATAGAAGATTAATAATGGGTTTCTAAATTGGTGTGAAGATAATTTTATTAGAGTTAAAATAGGGTGTAGGTAGTTATAGCCTACTTAATTTATCTTCTGAAGCATAATCCTTGCAACATATTGATCTAATCTCATAGAACCTTAAATGTAAGGACTTCGTAGTCTAATATGATATATAGTCACAACATGAGGGTGAAATACACCTCAATTGGTTTGATTCATGTTATTATATTCAAAATAGTTATTTAGAGTGTGTATGTAAGCAAAAGTGAAGCTAATCTATAAATCAATCCTAACTCAAAGAAGAGAAATCAACTAACTATACTACTAGCAATTCTTAGATAATTGAGGTCATGACCAATATGGATCCACTAAACCTACTTAAGGGATATCTTATCATATAATATGTATAGAGAGGGTTCCAAAGCCTCTAATCAATCAATACCACAAAATAGCTCTAGTTAGGTCTGATAACTAATGTAGTAATAAATCAAAGTAAATATAATCTAGCACTCACTAAATCTTGTGACATAAATGGGGATAAACATAAATAATACACATGTAAATTAAAAATCTATTTAGGTCAATGTAGTTATAGCCTACATAATTTATCCTCTAGAGGATAATACTTTTAACATATTGATAAAATATCATAGTACCTAAAATGTTAGGAATTTGTAGTCTAACGTGAGATATAGTCATAACATGAGGGTGAAATCCACTTCAATTGGTTTTATTCATTTCATTATATTAATAATAGTTATTTAGAGTGTGTATGCAAGCAAAAGTGAAGTTGATGTACAAATCAATCCTAAATCAATGAAGATAAACTAGATAACTATACCACTAACAATGCTTAGATAATTGAGGTCATGACCAATATGGATCCACTAAACCTACTTAAGGGATATCTTATCATATAATATGGATAGAGAGGGTTCTGAATCCTTTAGTAAAGTGACACCATGAAATTAACCCTAATTAGGTCTGTTAATGAATGTAATAATAAATTAAAGTAAATATAATCTATCACTCACTAAATCTTATGTCATAAATGGCAGATAAAAATAAATAATACACATGAAAATTAAAACTCTATTCAGGTCAATGTAGTTATAGCCTACTTAATTTATTCTCTAAATGATAATCCTTTCAACTTTTTGATCGAGTCTCATAATACCTTAAATGTCGAGACTTTATAGTTAATGTGAGATATAGTCACAACATGAGGGTGAAATCTAGCTCAATTTTTTTGATTCGTGTCATTATATTCATAATAGATATTTAGAGTGTGTATGCAAGCAAATGTGAAGCTGATCTATAAATCAATCCAAACTTAGAGAAGATAAATCAGCTCACTATATCACTAACAATGCTTAGATAGTCTATGTCATGACAAATATGGATCCACTAAACCTACCTAAGGGATATCTTATCATATAATAAGGATAAAGAAGGTTCCAAATAATTTAATCAAGTAACAACACAAAATAACCCTAGTTAATTAATGTAATAATAAATTAAATTAAATCTAATCTAGCACACACTAAAGCTTGTGGCACAAATGGGGGATAAACATAAATAATACACATGTAAAGTAAAAATCTACTTAGCTCAATGTAGTTACATCCTACTTAATATATCCTGTAAAGGACACTCCTTTTAACATATTGATCAAATCTCATAGTACCTTAAATGTCAAGACTTTGTAGTCTAATGTGAGATATAGTCAGAACATGAGGGTTAAATCCACCTCAATTGGTTTGATTCATGTCATTATATTCATAATAGTTATTTAGATTGTTTATGTAAGTAAAATTGAAGTTGATCTACAAATCAATCCTAATTTAGAGAACATATGTTAGCTAATTATACCACTAGCATTATTTAGATAATAGAGGTCATGACAAATAAGGATCCACAAAACCTACCTAATGGATATCTTATCATATAATATGGATAGAGAGGGTTCCAAAGCCTCTATTCAAGTAACACCACAAAAAAACACTAGTTAAGTCTGATAATTAATGTAATAATAAATTAAAGTAAATATAATTTATCACTAACTAAAGCTTGTGGCATAAATGGGGGATAAACATAAAAAATACACATGTAAATTAAAACTCTACTTAGGTCATTGTAGTTATAGCCTACTTAATTTATCCTCTAAAGGACAATCCTTTCAACATATTGATCGAATCTCATAACACCTTAAATTTTAAGAATTTGTAGTTTAATGTTAAATATAGTCAAAACATGAGGGTAAAATCTACCTCAATTGGTTTAATTCATGTCATTATATTCATAAAAATTATTTACAATATGCATGAAATCAAAAGTGAGGTTGATCTACAAATCAATCCTAACTCAAAGAAGATAAATTAGCTAACTATACTTCTATAAATGCTTAAATAATTGAGGGCATGACCAATATGGATCCACTAAACCTACCTAAGGGATCTCTTATCATATAATATGGATAGAGAGGGTTCCAAATCCTCTAACTAAGTAACACCATAAAAAAACCATAGGTAAGTCTAATAATTAATGTAAAATAAATTAAATTAAATCTAATATGGCACTCACTAAATCTTGTGGCAAAAATGGGGGTTAAACATAAACAACACACATGAAGAGTAAAACTCTACTCAAGTCAATGTAGAGGTAATCCTAAGCAAGGAGAGATAATACATTCATTAGTAATTATTCATGTAAATCTATCTACCAAAATATAAGAGTAAGACTTAGGAATACTTACCTTGAAGATAAACCCATCAAGCCTTAACCTTTCCCTTGGCCAATGGTGCTTTTAAATAGTTTGTTATGTATTTTTGAAGAAACTTTGGAAGTACAATGGACTGTAGTCTAGTCAAGGACCTCTTAGTGAATCTCAAGCTTTCACAATACATAGGTTATCCTCTAAGAAGCATGAAACCTAAGCAATGACTCCTCATGTAAAATGACATAAAATCAGATAATGAAGTGAAAATGAATGATTATATCTATTTTAAATGGGGTGAAAATGTGTATATATAGCCTAATTTAACCCTAAATCCTTCTAATATTTTAGATGAAATAGTCAACCTAGTTGACCTTGTTAGTTATGAAAATAGAACCATTAGGTCCTAGACTAAGCCAACCTAGGTCAACTTATTCCCATAACATGCACTATTTCTAAAACCATGTAAATACTTTCAACTACATTTAAGAAATGGTAAAAATGGGTTTTGGCTTAGGCAAGGGTTATTTGAGGTGGTGAATTACTTAGAGAAGAGTGTGAGTGAGGTGTCAAATCTTAGGGAAACATATATGAGGGGATTGTATTATTTTTAAGTGGAGTTATAGGCAACAACAATATTTCAAAGCACTAAAGGTTTTCCCACCCCTTTCTTAGTACACCCTTTATGGCATGTACTCAGGGAGGTTGAGTCTTAATGGGTTCTTATAAGATAAAAATCATCATTGATTGATAAAGTTTAAAAATATTGTGTGTATGCATATGCCCCACTCTAATCTCATCACATTTCACATAGTGTTAATACAATATGGTGCTTTAAGAAGAGACATAACAATAACACAACATTGAGATAAATAAATTATAGTATAAGCAAAAACTAAAATCACAAAGAAATAACTGAAATAAAAAAGTAATATATATGTACCTCTATTTACCTTTATCATTGAATGGTTTTCTATTGTATTTGTAGTTTTTATTGTAGAGGGCATATATATTGATTTGGATAAACCCTAAGGATAAAAAACTTAAAATTCAAATTAAAAAAATGCATGGAAGTCAAAATAACTGAAATGTGTATGTATGATGTGCTTAGACATTTGGTAATATAGGGTGATAAATGCTAATTTAAAACCAATATGACTAAGATAAAATAGATTAAATCAGGTAACCAAAAATCCAAGGCCACTAAATGACCAATAAACTCAAACAAAATATGTTCCTTAGGTAAAAAAAGTGAAAAACTAAACCAAACTAAGGATATGTAAAAGTGATATGATAAGTCTGACATCACTGTATAAAGGAGTAACAAACCAAACTTAGACAAATAAGGAAAATAAATTTAAAGCAAGATAACATTTATGAGTGTGAAGTAACAATCCAAACTCAATCATCGATGGAAAAATTAAAAAACATTGGTGAGTGAGAAGTAACAATCCAAACTCAATCAACAATGGAAAAAGTACAAAAATAAAGAAACAAAGGTATTTTTTTGGAAAAAGGAATGATATTTTTTTAATTTTGAATTAAACCAAGAAAATTATATAAATTTAAGGCAATTATATAAATAAAACAATCTCTAGTCACTCAAGCATACCATTTTATTCTAAAGATAGATAAAACCAGAACAAATTGATGTTATAATGTTTTAAGATGTGAATAATAGGGAATATAGAAGTGATAAAACATATTTAGAATCACAATTTCCTATCAAGGGGGAATGAAATGGATGGTGGGGAAAATTTAGATAAAATCAAAGTAGAGTAACTCTTTAACAAATTCAAGACACTAAAATTATGTTTATCAAAACAAGGAATTTTGACATCAAAGACTCTAAATAATGTATCCTAACCACCCAAATATTGGTTTATCTAATGAATTATGTATATCATCCCATGTTGGCTATATGCATGAAAATTAAAATGGACCCACCTTCCCACAACATGTTCCCAATTCTTCAGGACCCCTTATAGATTCATTCCTCTACTACGAAGCTTGGGTACTTGTGTAAGAAAGTAGGTAGCATTATAGATAATTTTGAATTATCCTACCCTAATATACTAACCTACCATACCCCAATGGACCTTAGATCTATTATGAGGTCAACTATAGATTTTGAGATTTGATTAGGAATAGATGTGTTATGAATCATGATTTTTGGTGTGATGTTGACTTTTGAAATTTTACATATTACCTTTTGATCATTTCCTTTTTTTTAAATGATTTGGATTTTACCTTTTTTATGGATTTTTTTATTCCTCCTCCATACGGATTTAGAGAACCAAACATGGGTGCTAAAAATGACTATCATTTGAAAACTTTAAACTTGGTTACTAAGAAAGAGGACTTAGAGAGCATGGTGTCTAAGATTCTTGTTTAGTCATGTTATATAAAAGTTATCTCTTGATTTTGACCTTATTTTGTCTAAAGTGGGATAGAAATAATGGAGACAAGGAGAAGTGAACATGAAATGATTTGAATTCCATAAAATCACAAAAAAATGTGATAATGTGAAATGGATAAAATGATAGGTAAGTATTATTCATTATCATAAAATTGTATGTAAGTTTAGGGATGCATGATTGTATAGTTTGTTTTGTAATTTTTATCCACAAAGAAACAAAAACTAAGTTTGAGAATATGTAATCATAAACTTTTAACCATTTCTTATCATTCTAAAAAGAACACTCTATTTGAAAAAAGGTTTGAAAGAATATATATATATATTTTATGAAGAGAGCCTTGTCATATCCATGGTATTACACTACAACTCATAAAACATAAACTTAAGTAGGCACAAAAAGTGGTATTTGTGAGGAATGCATGGACCTATTTATGTTCTTGCACTTGAACTCACAAAAGAAAGAAGACAATGAATTTTTTTTGTAAAATAAAAAACTTGTGATCAAAGAGAAAAAATGGATGTATGAAAGAGAATATATTCATGAGGGAAATTGAGCCTATCCATAGTATTACACTGTAACTCATTAATTAAATGGAATTATTAAATATAAGCCAAAAGACTGAAGAAGGAGACTAATGTTTGTGTATAGAATAAATGGATGAAAAAGGAGAAATCATTGGAGAAGTCATGTGAGTAGTCTTACTATATATAATATATATAATTATGAGAAAAAGGGAGTATATTTAAATAAAATATTTATTTAAAAATTGTGCATTGGTGGGTTCTTTGAAAACATGTCCTTCATTAGTTTGTATATGATAAGGACTAGGACCAAGGATGTCTTTTACTTAGGGTCCCACTATTTTTGGGAATATTTTTTTTATTTGTCATGTTTATAATATAATTTGAGTAATAAGTCACTGATATTAAATGTTTGTACTTTGACCTTTTTATTATGTTGTTTAGTAATGTGAGCCTTGTATTGGTGGTTATGTTTTAAAATGACCAAAAGGTGTTCATCAATAAAATCTAAAGCATGAAGATTGTATTCACATAATTCTTCATTAGGAATTATACCATGAAGATATATACGTAAATATGGGAATTGATTTAACTTTTTTGAGAATAATGGAGTTTTATTCCTATTTTAGTTAAGGGTCGAGATTAATAAATTAGTAAAGAATATTATGATAAATACAATCCTTATTTGTATAAGTTATTTGTATTTTTTATCTTTCTAAAAATAGTAATAAATATGGAGAAAAATAATTAGATAGAAACAGGCTGAGATGGTTGATATAGAGGCTAAAACTAGCTATACAAGACTAAGATAGTGTCATGAATTTGAATTTGGATTTCATTTAGTGAAAGAATATGAGTATAAAAAACAAGACACTTTTGTTTCCATCACTATTGTCCACTCCTACTTCTATTGTCCAAATTGGTCATAAAGACATGAAACTTTTTTGGGTTTTTGTGTTCTTCTTGTGTGAGCTTGCCTATGAAATCTTGAGTGATGATTAATGATATAGATTGATATATAATTTATTTAATCTTAAAAACCCTAAAGCTCCATCATGTTTTATAAAAAAAAATTAAATCACTTGAGAAAGTGGGGGTTAGTGTATAAGATGCATTAAATGTGTAATCCACACCCCTTGTGTTGGCACACTATCTACATACTAATACTTTGAAGAGGGATCGAGCCATATGTAGTTCTCCCACCTAATGTGCTTTATGCAATAGTGTTATATAGATGAAAAAATGACAATTTGAGAGTGATTGAGGTGGCTAGGGACTGGTATGAAGATTTGAGTATGTTTATAATTGTGTTGGGTGACTATATGCAAAGAATAGGGATGTTTTCCTTAGTGCTTTGTTTGTATTCTTGCTTACTTTGTAAGATTTGTTGCCTCCTCCTATAAATGATCCTTAGATAGGATTTTATAGGAAACCATTGGTCATGATTTAGATGTATTCATGCTAGGCTGACATAATGAAGGATAGGAATTAGATGGAAATGATTGTTAGGGCTCAAAATTAAAATGAATAAGAGTGCTAAAAATGGGACACCCTAGGGTCTGATGCTATAGTCCAAGTATGGTTATCCTATCTTATAGGCTTAATAATTGGGGTAATAGGATTGGCTTTAGAAAATCAGCCTAGCTAAGGTGTAATGACCATTTAGAAGGTTTTGGATGGCTAATAATGAGGGAAAAGGTGTTTAGAAGGGTCACAAGAGCATGCAAAAAGGAGTTATGGATAGGGTGTCACAAGCCACACTCAAACTACCAATTTGGACATTTTATATGACTACAAGAGTTCAAATTTTAATGATAATACTGATTTATAACCATATACAAGTGAGAATGGTGTTTCCCCAATGGAAGTACATGTGAAATCATCTTTTCTATAAGAAGCTTAGTATACATTACATAAAGGATCAATTTTAGTGATATCATCAACAAGAGGAATGGTAAAATTACATGGAATTAAAGGAGGAATCCATTCTTAAATGTAAGGAATAAATTTAGTGGTATTACAAGTATTTTTTAATTCATTAATTTCATCATCATCGGAATCAATGAGAGTGACTTGTAAATCTAGATTCATGTTAACAAACGTAGGTAAAGGTGCATTGTTAATGTGTGGGATGGTTGGAATTTGGTATTGGTATTTTGGGTTTTGTAGTTGTATGTTCCATAGATTGGGATCAACCTCATGTTTGTAGAATTTGTAATTATGGATGAATTTAATACATTGTATACCTGATAATGTAGTATCCTGCATATGATGTATCCATGGGCAACCTAGGATAATGTTGTAAGATAGTGAGAAATCAATAATCATTATCTTAGTTCATATTATCTTGCATATAATAGTGAGTAGGAGCCAAATACAACCCAGTAGGCTTTTTATTTTTTTAATAAAATCCTCTACATGTGAGATGAGTTGGTTTGAGATTATCTTTGGTATATCCAATCTATTATATAAACCAAAGAGAGGTGACATTAATTCTTCATCATTCATATACTAATACTTTTATAATAAGGGTATTATTGATTATAATTTTATTAAAGAGGGGTGGATCATTAGTTAGGAAAATAATTTCATTGTTAATCATGTCTTCTTCAGGAAATTCTATGGATGGTTTAGAATATGTACAAGTAATTTCAATTTTTTTCTACTTCTATAGGTGAAGGGTCTCTAGGGGGATTTTTGAAATCAAAGGATGGTGTTTTTTCAGCATCTTGTAATTGTTGTATTATAAACTTACAATGATATGTAGAAGTATGAACTAACACCATGAGGGGAATTTTATAAGGTATTGAACTGAGTTCCTCCAAGAAATTTCAATGTTATTTAGAGGTTGAATAACTAACATGAAGTTTATGATCTATAATGTTTTTTTAATAATATGATAATTAGAGTGATGTTTTGACTATGGGAGTGTTTCCTCATTTGGTTCAGAAGGTATAAGTGCAATAGTTGTGGTGTTTTTAAGTAATTGTCTTTAGTTTATGGTTTTTTAGGTTTAGTGACCAGATCTTTGTGACAAGGTCTGAGTCTATAATTGAATTTAATTGCATTCACATATTTAGATTTGTATAATAATGGTCATAATCAACATCAATTTCACAAATGTCCTCATTTGAATGTTGTGGATTAGAAGTTGAGAAATATTTTTGAGGTATTGATGATAAAGGTTTGGTAAACTATTTCTTTTGAGAGATTTTGACATAATCATGATGTCATATTTAATCATAGTATCATTGTAAAATTTATCTCCTAGCATAAAATAAGTACTAAATTTAAGGAGTCCATGACATGTTTATTGAGAATGACCTATATCAGCATGGAACTAATAGAATTTTTAGGGCCATACCATGAAGGTGGAGCATTATTATAGATAAAAGGTTTAGAAGGAGATAATAGTCGATTCATTTGTTAGACTGTTAATGGTGTATGTGAAGGAAGGGTATTATCCTTTTTTAATATTCTTACATTTTTTGAGGAGGATTGCTAGTAGTTACATTAGTTGAATTTTGGAAAGATCTTGTGATGGATTTATGATTTGGATAAAATTATTTTATAAGAAAATATTGTCTTTTAGCTTGATCAAGTGTATCATTTAGATTTTTTAGAGAAAAAGTCCAAACCTTATATTTAATTGAGGGTGTTAATATGGTTATAAAGAGTTTAAATAAATTATAATCATTCATGTTATTATTTGCTTTATGAGCCAAATATTTCCATCATCTAATGAAATCATGAGTTAATTTAGAGGGTGATTGTTTAACATTGATAAAATGACTAAGACAATTTTTATGAAGACCATTATATTTAAATTATTTTACTAAGGAATTAATCAAATATTATAATTTATAAATAGAATGTTGAGGTAAATGATTATATCATTCTAGGACATCTCATGTGAAATTTTTGATTACAAGTTTCTGGGTATTAAACATGTTTGTTTGAATCCATTCTTTGTAGAGATTACCAAATGCCTCAAGAAAAGATGTAGGTCATTTTTTAACATCATATTTAATAGTTGGATAAATATTTCCAATATCAATATAGATAATGAAAGGATCTAAAGGCTCATTTTGGATATTTTGAATCATCTTATTATGCATAAGGGGTTGTAGAATGATATTTCCATTGGCTTATCTAAGATGAGGAGGGATAAAATTTTGATTAGTTTGAGGTAAAATGAGAGAAGGTTTGTTATTCATATGTAATTTTTATTGTTGAATTTTCATCATTTTATATGTTTTATTATTTGCATGCATTCATTTCTTGGACTATTTATGCACGGATTTGAGTAGTATTGATTTTTTGTATTTAGATTATTAGGGTTTAAAGGGGGAAAGTTAGTATTGGTATTAGGAATAATATTGGTATGGGTAGGAAGAGGAATTTTACCATTATTTATAATAGGGATGTTTCTTATTTAGGTATTTCCTATAATGTTATTTTTAGGACTGTATATATTGCTCCCATAGTGTAATAATTTAGTTCTAGGGTAGTGTCTTTAAAAGTGTGAAATGGATTTAATCCATTGATGTCATCATTTTGGGCTGTTTAAATCATATATAAATCCATAGAGGAATGGTGAGAGAAGGTTCACCAAGAGTGAGTATCCACTTGGGTAACTTGGGTAGGAAGGAAAGAACAACCTATGTATCATCTAAATGGATTAAGGCTATCCAACAAGATTCTATATAGGATTTCATGATGTTTATAATATGAATATAAGAATAGGGGTGAAAGTATGAAATTTTGAAAATTTGTCATGGTAATTCTATAGGATCGACTAAGATATAGCTCAAAAAAGGAACTAAGTCAGTTATAGGGTACATAATTGGCCAGATGGTACAGAGTTGAGATGATAGACTACATTTTATAAGAACTTAAACAACATAGTGGGAATAAAATAGAGCTTAATGGAATAATTATGTTTTTTCAAAATATAAATAAAAAATCTTTGTTGGAAATTGAGTCAAATAAATTGATTGTGTTCTATAAGAAAACAAATATAATATCCTATAAGAGAATGAGTGAACTATGTTTTATAGGTAGAAAAAATTTAAGGTGGTGTAAATCTGGATGGTTAAGTGGTAATTATCTAGAAGTAAGTTAAACACACATGCAACTAGGCTGATTAAGTCAATTTGGCTATAACACACAACTCAAACTTTGTACCAAGACTAGATAATAAAAGTTTTATAATAAAAAATATAGTTTACAAATAGAAAATAGAAATACTAAAATGTAAACTCTAATCTATTGAGTGAACATTCATATATGCTTTTAAATTATGTTTTAAAATGTGATAGGGAGTTTGGATTTGAAAAAGAACTAAAAAGAGGTAAGATAAAGTTGGTTTTAGGTTGGTTAAGGCTGAAAAGGAGCTGTATTGGTGATGGTACTACCTTGGTATTGGATCCTATCCCCTTTCTTCACAATCCCATAATGATAAGGATGTCAGGGGATTTTACAATGTATATCATAAACCATGAAGTTATAATCATCTACAAAATTGATTTGGATTCCCCCTTAGTGATGAAATCTAAGTAGGTATACCTAGGTAAAAGTGTTTGAATGCTTATTTGATGTTTTTTGATTTGCTAGTGTGTGAAGGAAGTGTTAACCACAAAACTACACCCTAGGAGAAGATTATTTATACCTTTATAAATTTGGGGGTAACATGGGATTATTACAAGGCTATGGGTGACCTATAGGTGGACTAAAATGATAGGTTATAGGGATAGAGCCCATGATGCATCATTTATGCTCAAATCACTAAGCTTACTAACTTATTCTGGGGATAAGGGGGAGAGAAGCATAAAATTAACATACTCTAATGGAGGTTATGCACCAATATAAACATCTTCCACCTATGTATCCTACATTATGAACATGGACACAAGATGAATTGATGCACTATCTCATAATGGCCTCAAAGCATAAATGATTCAATATGCAGCTGATATCCAAACAAGGACCAAGAGGGGTCAAGTAATGGGTCTACTAAGATACACTTGATGATTCAGCCTCCACACTCAGCCAATATAAGTCTATGAACAAACATCATATGAACTATCAAGATAATAAACTAGCTTTCACCTAGATAAGGAAATGGGACAAATGAAGGGAGTCTACTTACTACCACTAACACTCAATAACCACCATCACTATTCACTATTTGTAAGCATATGACAAGGCTAGAAATAAAATCTATTCATTATTTAGAGATAGAGACAAGTGTTTAGTAGTGTAGGGCTTAATAATATTCCACTATGGATTACATTACAAGACAAAATAGGTTGATTTTATAGATAAAGAGGGAGAAGAATAGAAGAGGTACGTTGGAGATATTCAGACACATGCCACTCCTCATGAGATACTTACAATAAGAAAAGGGGAGTGGAATTAGTTTTAGTAACTATCCTAATATGTGAATTTCATCCCATCATGACCTCCTAAATAGTTTCAATATGAGAAGCTTATTTACACTTCATTATCTAAGTGGCTACTTAACTCTTTTTAGAACTATTTTCTTTGTTGCCTAAAGATGATAAGTGTAAACCTAAACCAACTAATCCTCATCATCATCTAAACTTATTGAATCCTTAATTATTATCTAAGTGCTCCATTTATCATCTCACCTATTTGTCTCTTCTTCATGAAAACTCTCCTTGATTAGGAATATAGGCCTATTTTTTTGATAGTAGTCATTAAAATAATAGTAAAATCTCCATGAGAACATGTAACAGAGGTAGAGGAGATTATTTAATAACATAAAACCATGTTAGTTCATAAACCATGGCATTAAATTGGTCTAACCCTATTATTTAACCTTTCCTAATGAGCTCAGAGTCCCATACAACATCCTATCCATCTGTCAATAGCCCAATAGACATCTTGAGACTCCTTAATTCCACCTCATATTCTTTTGTAAATAGTTTGAAGACAATAATTATGCCTTGATACCTTTTATAAGAAATTAAGGGGAATAGTAACATGTCTACCTAAGGCCAAATATGGATCTAACACATTCCCTTAGGTGTCACCTAGTCCAATTCGATGAGAAGCATTGAAAACTACAATCTTTAGGCCTGTAGTAATCCTCTCTAGGCATGATCTATACACTATGAACTATGCACATACCAACTAGTGGCTAATTTAAGTGCCTATGATACTTTATAATACCATAAAAACAATTTCAATACTCATCTATATCATTTTAAGGCATTTGAGGTCAAAAATTATTCCATCAGGTCACTATCTAGGTTTTGGCAAGGTTTAGAGGGACCTGGATTCTTAAAAATGATTCCTATATTTAAGGGGTAAAATCTCAAAACCAATGACAAAGATAATAATTATACAAACTTAAAATTATCCCATAATGGGAAAAATATCCCATGCATCTATTGAGGTGAGTTCTAAGTAAGGAACCATGTTCTCTTGATCTCTTCTTAGGAACAATAGTGCTTTTAAGGTGGTCTTAAATATAATAGTTTGTTCATATAGGTGTAGGGTTAAAACTAAGAATAAAAGATAGTATTTTTTGGTATTATACCACATATAATACATCTAATACCCATCTTATACCATTCAACTCCTTTAAGGAGTTATGAGCTTATTAATATTGTCTCTCAGGTATGGAGGACCATGTGTGTAATGAGAGAGGTTAACTTGAAGATGTGTTCTTGATGATTGATATGAACTATGAATGATCTCCTAGTTTTACCATAACAAATGTATGAAATTTATAGTCCAAATAGATTCCATAACTATAATTTATCTCCAATTTTAATGTATAGGCTTGTGCATGCCTATTTAGGCCTACTAGGCCTAATTAACCTATCAAGGCTCTTCTTTGATTCATAAGACCATATCACTCAACATGTACTAAGAAACATTGTAAAATAAATCAAGAGAACTTTTTTTCATTATTTTACTTCACTTACATGTATGGTTCCTCACACTCTCTTCTTCACCAAGGACATGCCTGTAGTGTTATCAGATCTACATGGATTATGAGTATGGACTTATTTTTTTTTATATCAGTTTTAGTTTATTTTAATAGTATAAAATTATGAATATGACCTCAATATTTTTATATAAAATTTTAATATCCTATATATACCATATTTCACTTAGCCACTTTGCTTCCTCATGATTGACTTGTATATGGTAGCTTTCGGTAGTTGGTTGTGAGCATAAAAGCTAGATTATTTATTAAATTAGAGCTTATAGTAGCTTTATGACATTTAAAATAATTGGTAAGCTGATCCAATATATATATATATATATATATATATATATATATATATATATATATCTTGAATTATAGTTTTTTTCAAATTAAAATCATAAACATTTCACATATTCACACATAGGTATGTGACTATCTATCTAGGCTTACTTGGCCTAATTGGACCTTCTACCCCTTAGGTTCTCTTTAGTCTATTTAGTATAGATTTGTGAGGTTATTTTTATAATTCAAAGTGAATTATATATGTTTTTCCATATCATTCAACCTCATACCTCTTTAAGGACTTATTCAACTCTATAATAAGCCTTCAAGTGGCAATTAGGTACAAGTTTGTACGAGATTAACTTTCTCATGTATTTTGTCATGTCTTTTGATGGATCCACTTATTTAATGAGGCCCTTGAATATACCTACCTTTTCATGAAAATTTTTTTAACTAAAAGACATCCTTCTACTCTATTTAATTATAATAATAATGTTATCATCACCATATCTACAGACTACAAAGAAATAATCATTCAAGCTAGTAAGGGTTAGGATTTGAAACTTGTTGGAAATTGGAAAACTTTATTGAAGACCCTATAGAATATGGAGGTTTATAAACACTATTTAAAATACATATCAAAAACCTTTTCATAATAAACCTCTTAGATGACTCAATCCTATAATGCAAACCTAAAACTTTTCCATTTTTGAAGTATGCTAGTCATTTATGGCTTGTACACACATGAGCATTATTACAAATGGATTGAGAGGATTAATGAGGGTTTTTTATGACCTATTCCTCCTTAATTATTTAGTAGTGAACTCACAAATCCAATTGAAAATCCTAAAATTGACCCTATGGGGTTTGATAGTGCAATCTAACCCCCTAACCTTCTTAATGATTGTTCATAAAGCACAAATCATCAATATATAAACTAATTCCAAGGATTATAAGGCCATGATATCCCCTTCCTTTTTACAAGAGTTTGGTCACTATTCTCTCTCCTCTATACATACCAAACATAACCTTGAATGGCTATCTAGGACTACCAAGAAGAATGATGGAGAGAAGTGGTCATTTTTTTCTATGTTTAACTCTGAAACTCATGGATTTTCTTCTTTGATTCCTAAAATGAGTTCCCCCTGAGATAATTGACTCTTTTAATTTTGAATTATTCATATAAGTATATACAAACTTGAAAACACTTTTAAATACCTCTTTTATGCATTTTTTATGATTAAAATCTTTAAAGTCTATGGATGGGAAAGAAGAAGGAAATGAAGGGTCAAATAACACTTTAAAACTAGGTGGTATGTGTGATGGAAGTTGAAAGGTCATTTTAAAGTGTGTGGGGTCTTTTATGGTAAATAAATGACATTTAAACCCTAAATAGACCTCTTTTACATATAAAATCACCTTATCTTGACTAGCATCAAAACACTATATAAATACCACTCTCATTCATTCATCCCTTAGATGGAAATTTGTATGAACAAACTTAGAAATAATTTTTAAAATTATGGTTATTGGTCCCTATTTTCCCCTAATTTAACATGCATCCATCTATAGTATCATATAGCTTAGTTTTAGTCATATTTCCAATTTCAAGTCACAGTCAAAGAATTCAAATTAGCATTCATACTCAGGCATACTAGCATCACTCTAACTTGCACCAATACTTATATTGGGAGAAATACATTGGTCTTGATCCACTTTTAATGTATTGGTATGTAGGCAACACTCAACACATGGGGTGTTGAGGTCACATCCAGATTACCCTACTAACACAACTCTTATTACACTTTTGTTCATCAAAACCATAACAAGCATAGAGGTTTAAGGTTCCATATTGGCATCAATCAAATCAAAGCACAAATGATAATACAAGTCTTGATCATGTACGTATAGACTTCATAGAATAGAGTGAAGGTCTACCAAAAATTTCACTACTTCATCTGCATAAGGTCAATAACACATCATAGAATGTCAATAAAGTAATGCATTATTGAAAAATAGGGTTTAACTACTATTTAAAGAGGATTTTCACACCTATGTCAAGATGATGAAAATCTAACATATTACTGCTTCACTTTCCAACCTACCACTTGTCTGATTTAGTCATGTTTTCTAGCAAGTACACCCTTTTCAATTCATTATTATTTGTAGGCTAAGAAAATAAATCAATTATTATACAAATTAGTTGGTGTTGATATTTTATTATTTTATTACCTCATTTATATATGTATCTTTTTAATGTACTTAGGGTTTTACATTAATTCCCAAAATGGTTAAATCATTTGGTGAACCCAACTTACTTTGAATAGTACCCAAACCTTAACCCTAGATGTTCTTAGGGTTTTTATACTTATTTTTCCTATTTCCATTTTTTATGTTAGGATTTTCAAATTTCATATAATCTATTTTAGTAGCCATTTCAAATTTCATAAAATCTATTTTAGTAGCCCTTTTTTCATTTTTTCTACTATATTCCATCCAAAAACGTTACATCTCTTCCTTTAATAAGAAGTTTTATGATAAGTGATAATATTATCAATAATATCTTATATTCATACTATCTAAGATTATACCATGGATAAAAGACTAGTTACAACCCCCCTAATTGATATTTCACATATTGAATAGTGGAATTTAATGATAATACATCAAAACATGAGAAATATAATTAAGATATTAATGATCCACAAGATGGGAATCTATACAGACTCCACCTCCATGATCAAAATGCTATAATAAATAAGGATGAGATCTTATAAATTTCCAAAGATAGACTTCATGAATAGCCCCATGATCATGCCTAGATTTTTCAAGCTATATTGGAAATAAAGAACACATTAGTTAGTCAATCCTTAAACCCCACATATACTAATATTGTTACACCTACTATGGGGGCAACTCAGACCTACCAAAAAAAGCTAAAAATAACAAACTCTCACTAGTGGAAACACTTAATATGGATAATACATATCCCTCCTATCTAGATGTATAATACATTATATAAGATATTCATTCTATATAGGCCAAGGTGTTACATCTTAAGCAAGGTGATACTATATTGTCTCATGACTTATAATATCATATTCTCTTACATACACCATTAGAATAGCACATAGTGGTAACTCTTTTTCCATCTAGATTTGTGGAACCCAATCTTACTCTATATGATGGTAAGGGTGACCCAAAGCATCATATATGTACTTTTCATGAAGTTAGTTTCAACTAAATGTGTAATGATTGTCTCCTAAATTAATTATTCCCTCATATTTTAAAGTATTATGCATTAAAATGGTTCTACAATCTATTTAATCAATCTATGAAAACATTTAATCCACTCATGATATGTTTTTGGCACATTTTTTATCAACATGAATGACAAAGTTTCATATGCTTAAGTTGTTCAACTAGATCAAAACTCTAATGAGACAATAGCTAAATATGCCTTGTAATATAAACCCATATTATAAAAGATGAATATCCCCATGGTAGATAGAAAACTCCAAGACATATTCAAGAAAAAATTACTACCCAAAGTACATGAATCTATATTATTCAGAATATTTCCATCATTTACAGATTTATGCCATAGTGTGAAGGAATAGGGAGTTAAAATTATCTCCATGGGTAATTTAAAGTACACAACTACGTCATATTACACTAATAAGAGTTAAAATAATCCACCATCCAAGGTGACGCCCAAAAACAAAAAGAATGAGAAAAAGTCAACATAACCTTAGAGCCAACTCTTCATCTAGTTTTATCAACTCTTCCAAAGAGACATTTTTAAATTCTTCCTAAACTAATAGCTTGTGTACACTAGTGATTTTTGGAATGCAATGTCATCTCTCTCTCTCTCTCTCTCTCTCTCTCTCTCTCTCTCTCTCTCTCTCTCTCTCTCTCTCTCTCTCTCTCTCTCTACCATCAAATAGGTTGATATGACTAGGCCTCTTACAAAGAATTATGATTCCAATGAATTTTTAATTATCACAAGGTCCTGGGCCATACTAAAAATAGATGCATCAGTGTATAAATAAGATCTAAGATTTTATATAGGTTAATATCATTGATGTGAAAACTCCTACAGAAACACCCAAAGTACAACTATCTAAATTAAAAGTAATGAAAAAAATTTAAAGACATTTCCAAAGCATATGGTTAATGAGATATAAAACATTTTTGGTATTCATTATACATATCAGGCACATCCACCACCATCATCCTATCATATTCATACAATGGATACACACCCTCTACATAATATCATTGGTGTGTGTCATAATACAATGTTAGTTAGGCCTCTTACCACTTTATTATAATAAGAGATCATTGATGATGACTCATATTTCTACTCATTATTTTTATGATTTTACATTGATCATCATCCTATTTAGAGTGTCATGATTGACAATGGGTCAATTAATAATATGTGTACCATTATACTTCTACATAATTTGGGTTATTAAGATCATGATATATCCATAACAAATACAGCTATTTTTTCTTCAATGGCCATGATCAAAGTGTCATTAGGGATATTTTACTCTATTATAGGTTGGTTTCACACATGTGGCCACCATATTCATAATGGTACGTAGTGTCATCATATTTGATATGTTATTGGGCAAGCTTGAATACATCAAATTCAATCCATCCCCTCCACCTTACATATATGTCTTAAATATATACATGTTAATTATGTTATTATAGTTGAGGGCCTTCTATATGAGTATACTTTACCTACTCCATAACTATATACATAATGGTCACCAATAATAGTTACATATATTACCAAACCTTAGATATCAGTTATGCCACTAGTGTATGTGAGGTCTTATTCTAAAATATTACCACATATACACACTCTCCTATAGAGACCTTTATTATAGTTAAATTATATACATGTTATGGATTCTAGATAGCCTTTCACTACCTCATTCACACCCATATCAATATTATTGATTCCCAACAACACTTGACATAGAGCATTTATACTAGTTATAGATATTTCCACTAGATGGGTCCCTAATATCCCCACATTTCATAGGAAAGTTCAATCCAATCCACATATCCATGGCCACACTTTACAATTATCTTCATTTATAAATTATTTAGTGCATCTAATTTATATATCTTAGCTACCTCCTTGCATACCATGTGTGTTAATTCTTCCTTTGCTTAATACAAGTCACCTTGATAATGAGTCATTTAAAAGATTTGTCATAGTATGTTATTTAAGTGTACTTTTACATAGTTTATCTTATCTTTCTCCTTGTATATAGTTTCATTTTCATGTTGATTATACATATATTATACATAAAAAACAATATAATATGTTCATAAAATACTAAAACATATAAATATTACTTAGAAAAATACAAATTTTATATTTTTTGCATTTCCATGTTTACATTCCTTTTATTTTTTAGGTAATACATATGTTATCTTTGTTATTATCATCAATTTTATCATACATACATGCTTCACGTGTTCCCTTTGAGCGTTCAAAAATTACTACATGACTTTGGTCCTCTACATAAATCCAAATTTTCTACTATCTACCCATTGAGGGCATTTATGCATATACATAGATTCAACATTTGTATCTTTGATAGGAGGGAAAGGGGCTTGTCTATTTAGGAGGGATAGGGGCTTGTAGAGTAGAGGAGGGAGAGGGGCTTGTCTATAAAGGAGGGAGAGAGGCTTTTCTTTCTTTTCTAGCTTGTCTAGGAGGGAGGGGGGCTTGTTTAGGAGAGAGAGGGAGAGGGGCTTGTCTTTCTTTTCTAGCTTGTCTAGGAGGGAGAGGGGCTTGTCTTTCTTTTCTTGCTTGGATAGGAGGGGGAGCTTGGATAGGAGGGGGAGGGGCTTAGTGCCTCCCTCTCCTCCCCTCCCTCAGAGTTCTATGGCCCTGCCCTCCCACAAATATTATGCCATTGGGGGAATAAATCACAAAACTTTTGGTTTGCTAGGTTACATCTTTATATACTCCATATGACATATTTATCATTGATGATATATTGATATTGATCATCTTATACTACATCAATTTTTTGCCAACTAGTAATACTACAAACTCAGATTATGTACATCCTTATTATTATATGGATTTGTACCACATGATTATCAATACTTTCATTTCTAACTTTAATAGTTTAGATTTATTTATGTCTCTTTAATTATAAATCTGCTCAAGGACATTTTAATATGCCATTTTTTATGACTCTAAGCCAATTCTTTTCATTCTGTGTATGCTTTGTAAAGTACCCATGTCCTTGTGTGTGATTATTTATTATGTATTCAAACATTTAAACATGTCTTCATATGTGTATCTAAGCCAACATTGATTTTTCTCTTGTTTATACAAACATTTTAACATGTCCTTGTATGTGTGCTCTTTCTCAAACTTAGTGACATATGCCCATGTCCCTTTTATTATGTCCCCTTGGCCTAATTTGCATGCCTCATATGTTTTTATATATGATTTCATGTATGAATCATGGCCATGAGACTTGAATTTTGATTATTACTTTCACATATATTTTTTGATGCCATGAAAGGCCTTATGCATCTCCCCTCCCTCCTTGGGTACCTTGATAGACATCCTACCCCATCCCTATAGGTAGTTTACTCAAATTATATTTAGATTTATTATTCATATACATGATTACATTGTTAAATCTATTTTGACAACCTTGTGAATGTTAGATCTAACATAAAATATACATTTCCAACTTATGTTTAGACTATTTTACATTCTAATGTCATGCATATAGATTATATTCATTTATCATGCATATATCATATATTTTTATTCTAACACACTTGATGCATAGATTTTATTTTAAGGAGAGTTATTATAGATCTTCAATAAATCCGCTCAAAATAGGGGGAATTCAAAAGGTTTTGTCATAGTTATTAGGCCATCATAGTACACTCAAAACATAAATTATAGAGATTAGACTTAGGAAAATATAGTTAGATATAGTCACATATAGATCAGTGTCAATTTTCTTTAGAAACAACACTTTTGGATAGTAGCACAATACACTGATAGAAGCATAGTGCATTATATTCCATACACTATTCTATTGAATAATATCCTAAAAAATAAAAGATTATAAATTTTTTAGAAAGGTACAATAGTTACAGTTCATATTTTCATAGTCTTATTCATAGATTATCATTTGTTCAATATATACTCTACTTTAACATAGAATTACACATGTTTCTCAGATTAGGGGTATCATGTGTAGCTTGATCAATCATATTTAAATTTAATATATGCATAGATTTAGATTACTATAATTAAATCCAGAATCCATATGCATAGAAATCAAAATTGGGGGCATGTGCATGGTACATTATTCCCATATGTTCAATTTTACACTAGTTCTCTCAGATGGAATGACAACTCCATGTCAGTCTCCAATTTTTATACATTAAACATAATATGCATTAGTTTTGTACTACAATAAAAATAAATTGGTCCCTCATTAAATATACATTAGTTATCATTATCAAGTAGACCAATGATATTAGTACATTTCATCATTTACATGTGGCTTAAAGTCATATAACACAATTTTAGTTACATCACATAGTTTCATATTTAGATGGATCTGATATACATGGGTAGACAATGATGGAGTCATATCCTAATTAAGTTATTAAGCTACTTACATGAGATTTTTTGACAAATCATCACTCTAATCCAACTTATTCATATATTATGATCCACAAAACAAGGGTGGGTAATGATGGAGTCAAGGCCAACTTTAGTTTTTAAGCTAACCACACATGGGGATTGGGCAAGCCATCATCCCAATCTAGACTATTAACTATTTAATCACCATCTACACACATAATATGTCACCAAGTTCTTACATTAGTTCACATACACAATGAGGTGTATTCATTCTTTTCCTCTCTCATGCATCTCTTTAATCAGTTTTTGTATTTTCTTTCAATATTTATTGATTAAGGAATGATTCATACATATTTCATTTGTAGGACATGCAATGGATCAAATATAATAGACTAAAAACCCACATTCATAGGCTTTACTTCTTAGGTATGTCCAATTATGTCTCTCTTTCCTTTATCCTAGTCATTTTGCTTTGATACATTTATAAAATAAAGGTGGGGGGGAATGTAGTCATATAAAATGTCATTTAATGAAATGAGTATCACTTGAGACCAACCTATCCTTA
Organism: Torreya grandis; assembly: GCA_037957365.1. Classification (NCBI taxonomy): domain Eukaryota; kingdom Viridiplantae; phylum Streptophyta; class Pinopsida; order Cupressales; family Taxaceae; genus Torreya; species Torreya grandis. The sequence continues at coordinate 474,461 of JARHVA010005022.1, forward strand.
GCTTACCCATAAAATTATCTTAGGGTATATTTTGATCCTTTTATAACTTATATGAGCACTTATCCCATGCCCAAATATACTAAAAGCTACATTAGGTCATCTCCTAGGCATCACAAACCATTTCACACACGTGTCAATTGTAATATTAGGATTTTGAAAAGCCAAAATATCCTTAGTTACTTATTAGTAATTAAAGTAGAATTCAAATCAAATAATGTAATGGAAAATAAACCACTATTACTTATATAATTAGTTGAGCTTAACAAAAAAATGAAACTTAAAATAGAAGATAAAACATAAAACTTTGTGACCTCCTTTGTCAAAACTAGTACTCATTTATTAACATAAAGGATGTTCTTTCTCGACTTCTCATAAATAAATATTTTGATCACTATAATTTACACTTTGGTAGTACTTATCTAAGAACACATGAGGCTTGGATTGGCTCATTTTGGCTTGGTGTGAAGCTTCTTGAAACAATTTGGCATTATAACATTTCTTGAGAGCTTCTTGAAAGTATTCCTATAGAATAACCTTACACATAAAATATTGTTGGGAGAGATTGAGGTCACTTGTATTTATAGGTCTTAAAACTAACTCTAACCCTAGGGTGGTTAGGTTTAATTCTAACCTTGGTTGTGTCTAAACTAACCTTGGTCAATTTTAGATTAACCCTAAGTTTTGTTAAAGTATTTATGAAGGCTTGAAAACTCATAGAAGATATTTATTACCATTACAACTCATAGAAGATATTTATGAGGTTGTGACCACCTTTTATTTGAATTTTAGGAATTAATAAAAGACATTATTAATTCCCTTTAATTTGACCTCATATTTATTAAAGAATTCCTTTTTTATAAAATTTATTTCCCTAATTGAATTTGGAATTTTTAATTAAGTAGTTAATTGAAGTTTGCTTTTTAATTAATCTTGCTTAGGTTTTTTGGCATTTATGAATTATTATGATGTTTTTTATTAATAAATAAATACGAAAAGAATTTCAATTTGATTAGTGTTGAATCCAAGATAGGTTATCATTTCATGTAGGATAATACCCTAAATAATCAAACATTGACATGATTCTAGGTAGTTATATCCCATGCACAGATGAATTTGGGAATTTTGGTAATCTATAGGCTTAATTTACATAGTTTGGTAGAAATAAATTTGAAGTCTAGTTTTAGACCTAGATGAAGCTAAAATTGAGTGTCTACATGTTACCCTTGTTTAATAAGGCATTACAAGACACATGCATAGTAATGTCTTTTCAAAGAATGAAAAAAACATTAAGAAGAAGAAAAAAGATAATGATTGAGGAACGATGCTCCAAACAAAGTTTGGGAAGCCTAAAATTCCCCTTCGAGGGAGTGACTAACACATACAATTTATGAATGGTCTATTGAAAATAATAAATAAAAATAATGAAATGAAACTATGGATTAAATTAATCCAATTGAGATAATTCTTGCATACATTGATTAAAATATTGATTTGCCTAAAAGTGATTATAATCAGCAATAGAGGTTGAGCCACAATTTTCCTAAATAAATTTATAATTAGTGGCATAAGTATGTACCCTAGTAGGAAAATGGGTCAAAGTAATAATTTTCCAAATGGTGATTATAATCATTTTGATGACCTAGATAGAATAATGATTTTCCCTAGTTGGGTGGACTTGAACATGATAAATTGGTTTTTCCCTACTAGGGTAGATTAGTAAGAATAACTCAAGGTTATAGCTTGACACATAGATTAAATATGAGTAAGTGTAAATATAGGTGTGATGGTTTAATGAATTTTAAATGACTAAAGAAGCCACAAACAACCAGGCACATGAGGATGTCCAAAGTGATGAAAGATATTATTAGAATATAGTAATGGGGATGGAAGGATAATGGTGGTTGATCTAATTCAAGATATGTCATGTATCCAAGTGTTTCCTACATATTCCAAATAGACCTCAGCTTAATGTAGTTCATATAAGAGAGGAAGAAAATGGAATGAGTAATAAAATTTAAGAATAATAATTGGTTAATGTGGATGATTTGGTTATACCTTCCAATGTGGATATTCTCATCCTTATTAGCATTTATACAACCAAAATGACCAATGAGTTGATTTGATCAAAGAACAAGGAATAATTATCAGTTTTACATAATGGGGCCAAGTAATCTTAAGAAATTAACCCATAATCATGAATTTATGGTGAACTAGTACATATGATAGGTATGAATTTGGCCTAACTGCTAGTATGGAGATGCATGTCCTAACTAGAAATGAGTATTATTCATTTTTTATTTTTTATTTTATTAATTTGTATTTAAGTGATGTTTTAGATATGATAATTATGAAAAAGGATAAGTATTTCACAATGTATTATTTATAATATCCACTAGCCTAGTTTTTTATATAACATGTTATGATATGCACCTTGATATAAAGTACCATGATGATTTGGTCAAAATGTGCATAAATACTAACTCTCGATCCAATAGAAAATTCAAAATAACACACCAATGATGAAAACCATGATGAAAATGTTGATGTATTAATATGAAGGGACTCATGAATAATACATAAGGAATGACCTAATTAATGCATTTACACTGAGTTAAGGCACAAAAATGAAATAAATTAAATAGGAAAATAAACAAAAAAACTAAGAAAACACATACAAATCTTGAAAATAAAATTAATAGAAAGCATCTTGTAATTAAAAAATTTAATATCTATGTGTCAAGGCTTAATGTAATGATAAATTGATGGTGTCCCCAAGTAAGGATATATGCAAGGGAACAACATATAGGGATAAGATATCTCAGTAGAAGTTTCATGCTTTGATTTTACCCAACTAAGGAAAAATATATAAGATTGGGATAAAAGTGTAAATTGGATGGTTCCCCTAAGCAAGGATACATACAAAGGGAAGGTCATACTCCCAAAGATACTTGTCCTAAAATTGCAAATTGGATGATGCCCCTAAAAAAGAATACATGCAAAGGGAAAGTCACACCCCAAATGGTGGTGGAGTGGATTAGAACCAATAATGGATTTACCCCATCAGGGTGGATTGAGGATTGGTGACTAAGTTCAAGATAGGAAAAATGTTTTTACATTTTGGGGCTTTATATCTATCTAGGAGATTATAAGCTATTTCCAATTTTTAGGCCTTATTTGGAATGTTTCTAATGTTTTTTTTAAGTTTTGGGGTATATTAACTCATTAGAGATTGACAAGATACCACTCATAAAATTATGAGAGTATGAGACTGACCAAGGATGGATTAGTGTGTCAATTTTAAATGCAAAATCCACATAAAATTGACTCAAAAAATGGTGAGAGTATTGGCTTGGGTTTCTCATAAAATGGTGAGAGTGTTGGAAAAAATTAATGTTCATTAATGCATCAAGCTTAAATTCATAATGCACACAAAAGTGACTAGCAAAATGATGAGAGCATTTATGGAAATTGATCACAAAATGGAGAGAGCATGGAAAAAGGGGTGAATGAGATGAACTCAATGCAAATTAAGCACTACATAAATTATCTTGAAGAACCTCAAGTCAATGTAGTTTTTCCTTAGAGTGGAGGAATGTTTTGAAATATTTCCAAAGTTTAGGGTTTTTAGGTATCTCAACTCAATGGAGGTTTATGAGATATAGAATGGTTTAACTCATAAAACAATGAGATATTTTCTTAGGTTTATCACAAAATGATGAGATAATTGTCTTAGGTTTCTCAAAAAATGGTGAGAGTGTTAATGTATACATAATCTTGAAGGACCTCAAGTCACTGTAGTTTTGCCTTACATCATAGGAATGTCTAGAACATTCTCAAGGTTTTTGGGTATCTCAACTCAATGGAAGACTAAAATATATATAATGTTCTCAAAAAATAATGGGAGCATGGTAAAAGGGGTGGTTGAGCTAGCCTCAATGCAAATTTATCACTACCTATATTGTCTTGAAAGACTTCAAGTTAATGTCGTTAAAAAGTATGGCAAGGTATGAAAGTAATGTAAGGCAAGGCAAAGGGTATGGAAAGTAAAATAGTAAGGCAATAAAAATGGAAAGGAAAGGTAAATGATAAGGAAAGGTAAATGGTAGTGTATGAAACAATGTCAAGGGAAAGTCAAGGTAAATGGTAGGTCAAGTTAAATGATTCTATTATTCTTGTTGATGTGGAAATGCACATCATGATCAACAAATCATACAACCAAAATAGTTATTTATTTAAATTAATAACACACACACACCTCCTAATTATTTTATATGTTAATAATCTACTACTAATTTGTAATCTAATAATGTTTTTGAAATCTTAATTAGTCATTGTTTCTATTTCCTCCAAAATTCTAGACATGTCTTTGTATCTTCTATAAAGGAAAGTATTGATAGGGATGGTAGATAAGGATAAAAATTGGCTAAAAATTCTAATTTGAAAATGTAATATAGGTATTAAATGAATAAATATATCATAATGGAATGTATAATGGTTGGATAACAAATAAATATTAGGATTTTTAGCCACACATAATGTTTTTGATTCTAGATTTGACATAATTTTTGTTTTATTGGGGCCAAAGACATCTGAATATGTTCTTGATTAGACCACCATAGATTTGTATTTTTTGGGATTGAGAGATTATACCATCTAATTATTATGTATATTGGAATTTTTAGCAATGTTATCTTTGATAATGTCTTCATCAAGAAATTAAGAATAGTTTTGGTCAATTATTGGTGCTTCAAAGAAGTGTTCACCAATAAAATTATCTTGATTGTCCCATATAGCCTCCAATAAGGTTTCACTAAGGAACATTGAATTTTTACTTTGATTATTTTCTAATTCCTCAAATAAGGTTTCACTAGAAGATGTTTAGTTTGGACTTTGATTACCCTCTAGTGCCTCCAAAAATATTTCACTAGGATATTATTCTTCTTTTGCATGAATGTGGTCTTGGTCCCCCTATGATTTTGTAAATGATATATATTCAATGATGCATTTCAATAATGTGTCTTTCTATTGGTCCCAATTGATATTTGTGCAAGGTATAATGTCAATATAATGCCTAGGTTGGTTGGTGTTAATGGAAAGTAGAATGGTAATGAAATGGTAAAATGTAATACAATATTTATAGAAGACACTAAGATAAATTATGTCAATGCTAAAGTAATCATCTTACAAAATAGTGGAAGCATAAAAAATGTATTAAAAATAATATATAATAGGTATGTATCCAATGTTGTATTAACCACTAATGTGTTCTGATTCTAAAGCTAGGTTTCCCTCAAAGGACTCTAAATCGAATATTGATATTGATATTGATTCTATTTCAATGATAAATATGATATTGATTAAAAAATAGAACCTAAATTTAATGTTGATTCTTCTTCATGTGTGGCATCAAAGATATTATGTTTTATTTTTTTGTATTAGATGAGTAATGGCATGTGGTTAAACAATGGGCTCTTCATAAATAGCCTTAGATAAGGACTCCACAAAGACTAATTTGTCAAAGTGAGGTTTCTCAACAAAATGGAAATGGTTAATAGGTAACACCATAGAGATTGGTTTGTCAATGTGAGGCTCCTAAAATATAATACAATGGTCAAAGGGAAACTCTTGGCTTGTCAAAGTGAGACTCCTCAATAAAATGGAAATGGTCAATAGGAAACTCCATAGAGACTAGATTGTCAAAGTGAGGTTCCTTAAAGATAGGGTAATGGTCAATGGAAAACTCTATAGATATTGGATTTTCAAAGTGAGGCTCCTCAAAGAAAGGTAAAGTCTCAATGGGTGACTCGACATAGGTTAACTCATCAAAAATAGGTGTTTTCATAAAAACATCATGGACTAGTTGGTTCTCATGACCTTGGATTACACTTGGTTTCAAAATATTAGATTTGGATACATTTTTATCTTTAAATGATGGATCTTAGAAAGGTAATGATTTGATCTATTGTATCTCACTTACCTTTGGCATGAATTTTATAAAGTGGAAATTTTTTTGTAATGGATGAGTAATGGCCTATGATTTGATAATGGGTTGTTTGGAATAGACTCATCTAATATGGGATAAATAAAGACTAGATGTGGGGCTAGGATGGTAACTGTAATACACCTAGTTGTGATTGCACAACCTTATTGAGATAATGAGATACCATATTTGTAATGAAAAGGTGAAGGGCTTAAAATGGTAATCCTTGGGAACTATGGATCTTGGTTGTTAATAAAATCCAAATGAGGAGGGCCTAGAATGGTGATCCTTATCTATTACAGATCTTGGTTAGTAAACAAGCCAAAGGAGGAGGGCTTAGACTAGTAATCCTTGGGTTATGTAGAGCTTAGTTGTTAACACAAGTCAAATGAGGAGGGATTATAATGGTAATCCTTGAGTGTTATGGAGCTTGGTTGTTAACTATTGTCATTAAAACTATACACCTACTGAATTGGAAGAATTGGTTCAATGGAACAGTTGGAACATACCCAAGGTTGTGGGAACTTATACTCCTTGGGATGGACCTATAGAAATTGATAGATTCCTTATAATCTAAATTTAAGGCCTAAAAGAGATGAAAGGAAATATAAACTAATCCTAAGTATAAGACTTTTGAGGGGAAAAATGAGAGAAGGGGGTTGTTGAAATATAAAAATGGTGATGCACCAAGCCTAGATAGAGCCACTCTACAAGATTTAAATAAAAAATGACAAATATTAGATAACAAGGAAATATCATGCAGACTCCAGAATGGGTGCTTCAATTACATAAGTGTTTCATATAGAGGTATGGGAACACAAAATAGTATTGAAAGGGATGATAAATAGTCCATAAAAAATGTATATACAAACCTGAATACACATAGAATATAGCCTAAAAATGAATTCAAAGATATGCATAGAGGTGATAATAATGGAAAATAATGAAAGGGATGAAGTTTAGCTTTAGACAAAGATCAACAAACAAAAAATGCACACAGAATGCAAGAAGAATGAAGGGAGGTGAATTCAATTCTTATTAAAAGGCAAGTATCATGTAGTAAAGGGTTCATCAAGGGTAAATTTTGGTACTATTATTGTACCCAAAAATGTTTAACCTTTTAAAATGTAAGACCTAGGCCTTTATAAACAATAAAAATCCCACATATCATTGACTATACTCAAAAATATAGTTTAATCTATTCAATAAAAATAGAAGAAATCAGGATAAATAATCTATATGCTAATCAGATAAGGATGGTCAATGTCAATTAAACTTTGATTACATCTTTGAGTTATGATAATTATTGTCTTGAATTGAATTTATCATCTTGAAAAATCTTAAATCACCAATATCCATAGCTTGTTTTGAATATCTTTGCATGCAAGAAATGTAACTATAGACATCTTGGAATCACCACTTTGTAAGTTCTTTGCCATTTTATACCACTTATTTTTTTAATGATTCTCTTGATGAATCATGATACCATTCTAATCACTAAAGTTATCACTATGAGCTTTCCATGCTAGCCACATTTACATTGAATTTATCATATTTTGAGTTTAATCTACCTACTATGCTAACTTCAACATTCTCCTTAGCCATCTACCTACTTTGCAACCTGATATGTTAGCATGTTAATTTTGCCCTGGCTTGTACATTATTTCCTAACTATCACTATTTTAATCCATTTCCCCCAGGAATCACCAACTCAACATCCATTCATCATGTTGATTTGGATTCATGTTTTAGTACTAGGCTCAGGCCACTTTGTTTGATGTCAAGCTCATCTTATACAAAGATCTAGTATTACTTTCATGCTACTAAACTTAATAGATATTCCCATTTGTGTTAAGTGGGACCCATTAGTTTTAATCACCAATATATTTTTGGACACATGGTAGATACTCAAATCTTCTCCCATTCTTGCATTTCTTCATGGGCTTCAGGTTTTTATTAATTTTTTTCCTCAAATCCTTATGACTTACATTCTTCACAATATCTTCTTTGGGTTCATCAGAATAATTATTCCATAGTCCAATGACTACTTACCCAATAATTATCTTCATTCATTAGAAATTTTGTCTTCATAAGGTTTGTTTGGGTCCCCTCTTTTACAATTTTCATTTCATCATTTGTGTTTAAAACTTCCATCTTTGGCATTTATTCTTTGTAAGTTTTGTTCATAAGTTTAGTCTTTGGCCTTTTTTTTACCCTATCCAAACATATTCCCTAGATGTTTTCCCAAAGACCAAACATAAATAAACCTTGTGAAGTCTTCTTCAAAACTATTTTTGAGAATAAAATTTATAAATTTTATTATTATGCAAGTTCTAACACTTCCTAGGTAGTCAAAACTTTTTCTTTGAAAAAATGTTTCAAACAAAAAAATTTATTGCTTTTGTGCAAAAGGCCTAAGGAATATCCTTTCTTGAAATTTATTTAAGTAAAATAATTAGCCATTTTTCATGGATTTCAACTAAACTTTGGAAATCTTACATGCCTACATCTAAATATTGAATCTTGGAAATAATTCTACTCCTCCATGGTGACCATAAATTGTCAACATTCTTGGTCACCGTTATGAGTTGCTTGCCTAATAATCACTTGACCAATTACCTTATAAGCAATTTCTTGGGCATGGAATCATAGATTCTTAAAACTCATCAATTTGGAAATATAACCTAGATAATGTATGCTTGACCTATTACAGATTAGTCAAACTAAGATTCACCTTTAATTGAATAGAAAAATCAAGGAAAGAAATAAATGTGCAAAAGCACTTAGGGAAAGAAAATACTAAACTACTATGTCTCAGCACTTAGAGGAAATACAATTCATCTATAACACTATATATAAATTTAAAATCACTTCAAAATAAGTTCTCTATATAGATGTCATTGACTAGGATTGGTATCCCTTATTCATTCAACTTTGAGAGCTGAAAAGCTTTAACTTGTTATAACCTATAATTACATAAGACCACTCCATACTGCATCAAACTTTATGTGATTCTAAGATTTTTCTTTTTCCACATCCCTTTTTTAATACTAATTCTCTCTCCTATAAAATGTTTTTTGTATCCTTATTTTCAAAAACATTATTCATCTGAGCTTGTTGAAGCTCTAAAGTATGCATTGCATGATTCTTAGTCTCTTCTAGCTCCTTTAATTTAGCTGGTCTCAACATTTTAGGATCATTCTCAATTAGCTCTAGCTAGTGGTAAATATCAAGTGATGGTTATTAAATTAACATAGGTATCCTATATTCTCTCCAATATACCAAAATGAAGGGGTAATTACATATTTCCCTCTTTAGGGTTATTTTGTTTACCCATAGGGCTAATTTGAGTTGGGCATGCCAAGTCCTTTGATTCTCCTCTATGGTTTGACTTATGATAGAGATAAGGTTTTTATTGGTTGACTCAGTCAAACCATTACCTTGATGGTAATAATTTGATAATGTTCTCAAATATAGTTTGTTTTATTACCCACTCATTGATTCTAGTCCTCATAAAATTGATAGCATTGTCTCAGATAATGGTGTCTAGAATAATAAATCTAGTCATAATTACTTTACAAAAATACAAGATGGATGTCTCATTTTCTTATTTGATGGACACTTCCTCTATTCATATTGTGAAATATTCTATGGATGTTAGAATTCACTTGTGTCTAGCACTTGAAGGAGGGTTGATCATTTTAATGAAATCTAGACCCCATTAAGAGAATGGATGGTTAGTTCAAATTAGATGAAGTGGAAGATTTGTGAGTATTTATTTACCTCTAAAAAATTCACATTTATTATATTTTCTTTCCCATACATAAGCATCTTTGAATATTCTTGGTCAATAATAACCAGATCTCATGATCTTGATAGTAGTATTTTGGGTGAATAATTCCCTCTTGAAAATCTATCATGGAATTCTTTAAGGACCTTTTAATCCTAATCTATACATATTAGGAGGACTCAATTTACGTCTTTTATAAACACATCATTGATAAATACATAATGAATATCTTGCAACCTAAAATTCCTTATTATTGGCTTTGTCAAGCCCTTGTGGATACTCACCTGATTGGAGAAAGGCCTTCATGCTATGAGTTCAACAATTAGGAGAATCATGATCAGCTAGTTGTTCCTCTTCCAACATAAGGATTATTTTAATTTTATCTTATATATCATTTACTAAATTCTCACATAGTCCTTTTCCTCTTATGATATTGGTGATATAACTAGCTCTCTTTTCATTGATATCTCTACTCAATAGAAACTCTTTCACACCTAGGTGTGAGATCATTAGTTAAATAGTGTTACTAGAGAGCATGTGTCTAATTTTATTTAATGATATTATGATATCCAACACCTATTTTTCCATGAAACTATATCTTAATTCATAATCTTTGATTACTTGATTGAAGAAAGTAATAGGTTGCTCCATCTTGTCACTATTTTGTTGTATTAATATTACTAAGATTATTTCCTCTGCTCCAAAAGCATAGAGGATGAAATATTTGTCATAAAAAAGATTCACAAGTGTGTGGTCTTGTGATATTTATTTTTTTATTGCCTTAAAGTTATCCCTACCTTCTCTTATCCATATGAAATCATTACTTTTCTTTAGTGTAGAGGTAAGATGCTTGACCAGTGAAGTAAAGTTTGGTATAAACCTTCTCACAAAATTTATCTTTCCCAAAAAAATCTGGATGCTTTTCTTGTGGATTGGTAGAGAAAGGGACCTGATGGCTTCTACTATTTTAGGGTCAATGTCCAATCCATCCTTAGAAAAAAAATTACCCTAATAACTAGCCTTCATGGGTAGTAAATACACACTTGTTTGGGTTTAAAGATACCCTAAACTCTCTACATTTGTCTAAGGCTTACTTCAAATGGCCCAAGTGATCAATTATGCATTTGGAGAAGATGGTGGTCTCATCAAGGTAAACCAATATCACATAATTAATCATGCCCTTAAATTCCATGTCCATATATCTTTGGAAGGTGGAAAAAACATTGGTCAATATGAATTTCATCTTTTTGTATACATAAGTACCCCATTTGGTGGTAGATGTTTTCTTAAACTGATCAAACACTTGCACTAATATTTGATTATAGCTTGAGTAACCATCAAGAAGTGAGAACATATTAGTCTGTACTATTATTTGAAGGATTGACTCCATGGGTGGAATAGAATAGTTATATTTTAAGGATGCTTTATTCAAGTCCCTAAAGTCCATACATATCTTGATATCTCCACTTTTCTTCCTTAATGACACTAATTTCAAAACCCAAGAGGAGTGCTTGATTGAAAATATGATATTGACTTCTATGATCTTTATTATCTCCTTCCTCATAGTGGTTCCAACTTAGAGTTTATAAGCCTTTGCTTCTACCTAATTAGTTTGGCATTAGTGTCTAGCTTAATTATATGATGGAAGAAGGCTAGGTCAAAACCCTTGAGATCTTGGTATCTCCGTCTAAATACATCATCATAGTTTTTAGAAAGGTGAATAAACTCTTCATTTTTAGGTTGAGTGCATACCTTTCTATCTCTCAGGAGTTTTCCATTGGAAATTACCACTTATTCATAATTCTTCTTCTTAATGGTCATATTCTTCCTCTCACCTTTAAACTATTCACCAGAGTTAAAGATGTTTTTAGAGTGACTAAACCCTTAAGCATCTTGTTTACCTTTAGTTAAATGATTTGATATTCATATCGTGCCTTCAACCCTAACTATTTTTGGTATAAAACCATGCCTCTTCTTGTAATAAATTGATGATTTATTCATAACTCTCAAAAATTTGGTAGTTAGCATCATTATCAAGCACTTCAGGTCTAATTATCATCTTGATGAGTTGTCCTAAATTTATCATAACATTAATAGGGAGGTTTTATTGAGTGCCTACCATGGCAAACCTATCTTCATCAACATTATAATTCATCAACACAACTTGTATTTTAAAAGTGTTCTATTTTTATAATCCTTCAATGGGCTATTTTTGGATGCAGTTTAAGCTCTTACCTAATTTACAATCAGCTCATTGTCCCAAAAAAAATAAAACATTTTAATTCCTTCATTTTTTTCCAATTAAAGGCCTTGGATTATTGTAACATATTCAACCACATTATTGGTGCAATTGAATTATAGCATGTATTAATGAAATTATTTCTATTTTTGAGGATATATTATCATAATGCCTAAACCTAAATCATTTCTACTTATAGAGATGTTGAAGAATAGATTTCATGTGCCTTAAAGGTTTTCTTGAATTTTCATGAGGTTTGGCAATTCAAATCCCTCTTCAAGGATGTAGTAGCTACACAACATTGTTTCCTCTATAAAATTACATGAATCAAATCCATAATGCTCATTATTGTAGTCATCTAGTGTTATATTTGGGACCTCATCTAGGGATGTGGTAGTCTCATGTAGGACTAAACTATATTCAAAATCATGTATTATATAGTTAATGTTGATGGGATTGGATAATTATGGTTCTATATGATCTATATAGATGGGATCATACTTAATAGTCACCTTAGTTATATATCTAGTCTTTAACAACATGTGTGACCAATCAAAAGATAAGTACCCACCCATTTTTCTAATGATTTTTTTTAAAAGTCAAATGAAAAATAAGGTAGGTAGGTATATAACATATATATCTTAGGTAATGCATATTCTATGATACACATGCAAGGTAAGATTCAAACCATTAATAATCCCTACAATTTTGATAATTGTTCCATCTAACTAAATAAATCCATTTGAAATTAAGGAATATTATATACCTATATCATCAACTATATTCTTGGGCATAAATAAGCTACTTGAACATGAATCAATCATAAATTATGGAAAAGGTGCTTACCTAAGATCAAGGAGACATAAAATGGTAGTGGTTTACTACTTTTTCTAGGTTCTCCTTCTTTTGGTTGATATAAACTAGTGGAAGTAGTTGGATAGGTCTTTATTGCATCATGAGGATATAAGTTTTTCAATTCTCCCTACATCCAATACATTTGAGAATGAATAGATAGGACTTCCTACACAGTCATCTTCAAGCTTGTTCTTTTCATCTACTCAACTATATTGAAGGGGATTTGAGTCCCCTTTGATTGAAACTTTGAGATATCAGCTTCCTCCTCAGTGTGTTTATTTACTTCAAGTTGTTAAGTTATGTTCCTATTGTTGGTGTTGAGGCATTTTTTTTTCATTTATTTCAAATTAAAGATATATGTCATTAATTTCAAGGTTAGACCTGTGGCCTACATGGTGAAATGGTATGTGACAAAGAAGTCTTATGATAAGAGAAAATTTGAAGGAAAACTTTTGTCTCTATATTGAGAGATAATTTTAACACAACCTAGTAAGTATTCTAAGTTTTTTGACATGTAAATTCCATGTTCAAGCTACAATGGAAGCATATTGTTGAGCACTAATTCTAAGGAGCATACAAGGTAAGTATACATGGTTTAATAATCTTTGAGTTTTGTATCTAGTCTTAGCACAATTTTGTGATATGAAAAGTTCATAAAAATATTAATAATATAATTTTATTTATATAATCATGGTTAAATAATGTTCTTAGGTGACATAATTTAGAACTAGTTTATTTGAGTCCAAACCTTTGCGTAATAGGTGTCTTGAGAAGCCTAACCTAGCCCTAAGAGAAGGTGTATACATGAAACATGGTAAATCTTGGTGAATTATGTCAGTGATAGAATTAGAGAATGTATAAAAATGTGTAAAATCTATCAAGAGGAAAATAATCCTTTATATGCGTTCCAAGGTCAAGTTTGAAGCTTAGACCTTGCATAAAGAGACCTAGTGAGAAGGCATAGGTTTGGTAGGATGATAAGGTAAGTAGTCTATGGCTTATGACATGATGGGTGGAAGTGTGTGAGAAAGGTATTATTTAATATGATATGAGGTATATAAAATATTATAATATGTTTTAAGGTGTGATCAAGGTCTAAGTATGACTGGCAGTTCAAGGCCTAGTATGCAAAGAGACCTAGTATGACCTAATGAGGGGTCAAGTTCATTTCCCAAAATGATATAGATATTGAAAGAATTTATAGAGGTATGATATTTTTTTAAAGTTTTTTTTACCAGGTTTAAGGTCATATACTAAATTATAAATCATGAAAATTCGTGTTGAAGTCTTCTATATGCACAAAATGGGGTGTTACAAACCAGAGAAGGTTTTTCTTATGCTCATTGGAATTTGAAACCATTGTATGATATTTTGATAAATTCATGAAATTTGGGAAAGGATATTATATTTAATTTCCTATAATTATTTTTGGATTTTAATGTAAATCCTTTATGAACTATTGCTAAGAAGGGAAACCAGTCAAAACCCTCCTAAAACCCTTATAATGACATGATAGGAAAAATCTTATTATTTATGGATAATAATGGTTTTTTTGACTTAGTTTTATTTTTTTAACATTTAAATTACTCTTATATGTTTCTCCAAGTGGTTTTTTTTGAAATAAGAGTGAGTAGAAGCTATAGTAAACCCCTTATTTCTTAAAATTTTGCTGTTACAAGAAAGGTTGACCAGTTCAAAGCATATAAATGGTTGTAATATGATGTGTCAGACTTTTATTTTATGACCATGTAATTTAATAAGTAGTTTTAAAACCTCAAATTCTCAAAACTGGTCATGTAAGTTGGCCTATCACTAAAAGAGCCTAATGAGCAAGACAATGAGAAAACTAGGTAGTAATGAGAGATAGAGATTAGGGATTAGTTGCATAGGATTAGGGATGGATCCAAATTCATGGGGTAATTTTTAAATAACTATACCACATATTAATTTTTTTTATAATTTTATTTTATGCACACAAATAAGCTAAAAGTTTTTCTCAAGGTGACCTATCTAACATAGTGAATTTTGTGTAGGGTGAAGATGTGTGATTGGTCTATAAGACCAATATTGATATTAAGCATTATAATTTGTCTATTAAAATATGTTATAAATATTCTGAAGGATAATAAAAAAAATTAAGTTCATAAAATTTTTCACACAAGTTTTCTAAATATTGATCTTCATGACTATGTTTTTGGAGCTACAGGCAATTTTCTATATATGAGTGAGAATGTTGTTTCTGAGTATTTTTACATAGATTTTATGAATCCAATTCACATTAAGTTGTTATTTATTTATTATAGGTTAATTTTAACAAATTTTTATACATGATAAACTCCCATGAATGTGGTAAAATTTAAAGGCTTTTGATTGGGTTCTTAAGCCCTATATTCAGTTTTGAGTGAGCATATGAAGTTGATTAGTTTGAGGTCTTTTGCCCTATTTGCTGAATTCTAATAGATTTAGTGTTGAACCTAATGTTTTTAATTTTAAATCAATGTGATTTTTATTATTTTTATTTGTAAAACTTGAGTGTATGATTCATATTTTCAATACAAAATTTTTGGTAGTAAGAAGGACTAATGGCGAGTAGACCTAATTATGTGGTTCAAGGAGTGAAATGAGATAAATGGTGTTGGGGAAATAAGGTGAGATTATCAAGTTTATAATTTAATTTTTTATAAAAAATTTAATCCATTTGTGTAGGTTTAAGGTGTTCTAAGGAGGCCTAATTACAATGTGTGCTTAGAGAAGGCCTAATTACATCAGGTCTCTATTAGGCCTAATGGTTTTTTAATCCATTAAGGGTAATGGCCAACCTATGGGGTGATTGTTTAAATCATGAAAAAATATTCAAGGGTGATTTTTATATTTCAAATATGATCCAATTGTGGAGATGTTATTTTCTAACCAAGATTAGTGAGAATAAGAGTCAAGTATAAAGATAAATCTTAATTTGCCTAATTTGACTAGTTAGAATATTGATAATACAACTGAATGCTATAGGGATTTCTAAACTAGGTAAAGGGATTAAATTTCATAATATAGGTGTGATTGATATTCCATGTAGATATAACTATGTTTCTATAGGTCATGAGCAAGGTTATTTGATATAATTCTGCCAAGAAAAGGGCTAGTTGAGTGACAATACCTAATAATTTATTTGAGAGAGGTAAA
Source organism: Torreya grandis (assembly GCA_037957365.1). Taxonomy (NCBI): domain Eukaryota; kingdom Viridiplantae; phylum Streptophyta; class Pinopsida; order Cupressales; family Taxaceae; genus Torreya; species Torreya grandis. The sequence goes on from JARHVA010005022.1 coordinate 490,502, forward strand.
AGAGTGAGAAGAGTGATAATTCAGTTGAGTGAGAAATATGTGTCCAAGGTGATAAAATATTTAAGGTATGTAAGTTAGTTCTGAGCTACCTAGGGGGTTGGATCCTCCTTAAAAGTTGGATCTTGATAAAGGATTAGTTGAGTTGGTGTTTGACTAGTGAGGGGTTACTGCTCCTTGTGGGGTTGGTGCCTCACTAAAAGTTTGATACATTTCCTATAGGACTATATTTTAAGTGGTGTTTTAGTGTGTTTTATTCCCCAATAGCATTTCCCACATATTTCCTATGTTCGTATGTTATTTTCTTTCATATATGCTTGTTTATGTATTAGTTAATGTGTATGTGAATGAATGATTTATGAATGATAAGTGGAATTAAAGGATTATTTCAAGGTAACTAATTCACTCCCCCATTATTAATATATATAATTCCAACAAAGTTTAACACTCTTTTATAATACGATGACTTTTTTGAGCTTGAGTGGCATCATTAATCACCTTCTCTTTATAAACCTCTTATAGAGATTATGAAGTAGAGGCATGGCATACTAAAGAAGAACTCTTACTTTCCATTTATATTGTTTTAAAATTGGTTTTATAATACACCTAAATATTGACCATACTTTGTAATTAGCTTTGATTTATTCCAATTAAGTCATTTTCCTACCAATTTACTAAGGTGGATTCATCTATCTATGTTTGCGCCTCTTCATGTACTTCCTTTGTTAAGTCGATTCCTATGATTGATCCTGGGGATATGATATACATTAAATCATAAAAGTTTTATTTATAAATATATTTTCATATGTATCCTAATTATGTGGTTGATTTTAATGGAAGCACCACTCATAATCCTAAACTAAATTATTTTGAACATAAATAAGGGATTTCAAGGTGATAGTATCATTTTCAGTAGTAGATGGTCTATAGTGAGTGAGTGAGCCTTGGGAAAGCACATTATTTTGATAAGTGAACCTACAATTTTTATAAGGTTGATTAAATGGTTGGTAGGGTCTTGGATGTTGGGCTTGTTGCCTCTTTAGGGCTACTAAATCATTCCCAAAACTTTTTAGTAGTTTTTCAACTTCATTTATTTCAATAGGGGGATCATAAGATGTCATTGTTGGGTTGACTACACTAGGGATATGTGAAAACTAAGGTTGAATAATAGGTTGATTGGGTGGTGGTTCTATAAAAAGAGGCATGTGAAACCTAGGAGAAATTTTTCCATTGTGAATTAGGCAATTCTCAACCCTCATAATAATATCATATGCATCAAGGAGTATCACTCATCTTAAAGACTAGACAATTAAAATAATATCACTATTTAGAGCCCTTAAATGATATAAAAATTTAGTATTTAGAGATGGTTTAAATGAGGGTCAGATTCTTTCCTAGACTCTTTGGAATCTAAAATTAAAATCAACCATCAACTCATGTGGGACTCTCTTATTGGTGGTAAGTTGTTCCATCAAAGATAAATGGTAACTCTTATCTTCAAATTGTTTACATAATTATTCTCCTATCTCATCCCAGCTATGAATGGTATTAGGCGTTAGACTTATGTACCACTGTAAGGATTTTCATTTTAGAGAAGAGTTAAGTAACTTAACTATTATATTATCTTCAGTGACATTATGGATAGATTAGATATTAGCAATAAATTTTATGTGTTATATAGGGATAGTTGCATTCCTAGTAATAAACTATGATAGGGTTTTAAGTGTTGAAACTAGAATATCATCATAAAGAGCTAGAGATACAGGGTTGCCTCCATTAAAGGTCACAAATAATTTTTTTATTTGGGAAACCATGAAGGGTTTCAAAAATAACCTCCCTCTAGGTTAGGGTAATCTCCTAAAAAGAGGGATAGACTAAGCTCTAAGAGGTGTTTGTTTGAATCTCCTAAATGGATATAATCATACTGTAGTTATTCTTCTTCTATAAGGTGTAAATAATTTAATGAAATGATTTTAAATACCTATTAAATATGATCCCATTTGTCTTGTCATATAGATGAGAAATTGATATTTGTAAACTAGAAATGCTTAGAGTCATGAGGTGTTATTTAGAGTGTCTTCAACACTGATGACCAACAGTAACACCAAAATCTTAGTTAAATATTTGATTAAGTCCCATCAGGCATGTCAAAAACTATTATCACTTAAACTTTGAACCTACTGAGTTGGAAGAATTGGTTTAGTGGAATAACAAGAACATCCCCAAGGTTGTACAAACCTTGTACTCCTTAGGATGGACCTCCAAAAAAAGTTACCATTCTTCTAATCTAAATGCACTTAATTTAGGACCAACATGTAGGACTAAAAGAGATGAAAGGAAATATATATCTAATCCTAAGTTTGAAACATTTTAGGGGAAAACAAAGAGAAGGTGAGTGTTAAAATATAAAAATGGTGATGCACTAATACTAGATAAGGCCACTCTACAAAATTTGAATAACACACTAAAAATTATAGATAACAAGAAAATATTACATACTCCAAAATGGGTACTTCAATTTCATAGGGAACACAAAATAGCACTGAGAGGGATGATAGATAGTCCATAGACAATAAATACACAAACCTTAATAATCAAAAAATATAATTTATAAATGAATTCTAAGATCTAAATATAGGTGTTGGGAATTGACAAAATGAAAGGGATGAAGTTTATCCATATGCAAATATCAACAAAAACAAAACACACATAGAAAATAAGAAGGTTGAAGGGAGGTGAATTTAATTATCATTAAAATGTAAGGTTTAGGTAGTAAGGAGCTTATGGAGGGAAAACTTTGGTATTATTACTATGCCTAGATATATTTATCCTTTTAAAATGTAAGACCTAGGATTTTATAAACAATGATAGTCTCACATGTCAAATATTATACTCTTAAATATAGTTGAAGCTACTAAATGAAAACAATAGAATTAAAGACAAGAAGTATCTCTACCAATCTTATCAGGATGGTCGAAGTAAATTTAAATTTGATTACGTCCTTGATGTATGGTGATGATTATCTAAAATAAAATTTGTCATCTTGATAAATTTTTAATTACCAAATTCCATAGCTTGGTTTGAAGATCTTCACATGTAATAAACACAACTATAGACATATTGTAATCACCACATCAGAAGATCTTTACCATTTTATATCACTAATTCTTTTAATTTTTGTCCTATTAGATCTTGATACCATGCTTATCATTAATGTCATGAGGATGATCTCATTATGACAATTGCATTTACATTAATTTTATTATATTTTAGGTTGAATATAAATATTATGATAACAATAACATTTTCTTGAGCCATCTACCTTCTTTACAACTTAAAATGTCAATTTATTGAGTCTATCTTAGCTTGTACATTTTTTTTGCATTATATTCACTAAGAACTATCAGTTTAATGTCCATTTATCATGTTGATTTTGATTTATGTTTTTAAACTAGGATCAGGCCCATTTGTTTGATTTTAAGATCATCTTATACAAAATTGAAGCCTTAATTCCATGTTACTAAGATCAATTGGTCTTATCATTTATGATGGGTGGACTGCATCAATTTTACTCATTGATATCTTTTAGGACACATGGTAGTTCCTCAAATCTTCTACCACTATTGATTTTCTTTTTAACCTTCATTTTATTGTTTATAAAATCCTTGTGACTTATTTTCTTCACGATATATTATTTGGGTTTGTTGGAACAATTGTTATAAAATCCAATGACTATTTACCCAATGATCAGCCTCCTTCATCAGAAGATTTGTTTATCCCCCATCCTTCACAAGTTACATTTTAGTGTTTATGTTCATAACTTCCATATTTGGAATTCTTGGTTCACAAGTTTTGTTTGAAAGTTTGGTCTTTGGTATTTTTGTTTGGACCCTCTTTGAACATCTTCCCTTAACATTTTCCAAAAGACCAAACATAAATAAACCATAAGAAGTCTTCTTCAAAACTTTTATTCAAAATAAAAGTTCTAAATTTTATTATTCTATATTTTATGACACTTCTTATGTCTTTGGAACTTTTGATTTAGAAAAAAATATATAAATAGAAACTCTAACTTCTTTTGTGTAAAAGGATTGAATACCATACTTTCTTGAAATTTTGTTTAGTAAAATAATTATCCAATTTAATTGGATTTCAACCGAACTTAGGAAATATTACATGATTTCACTTAAATATTAAAGCTTGGAAATAATTTTGCTCCTCCATGGTGACAAAAAATGTTCAACACTAATGTAGGACAAAGTAGGAGGGCCTATAATGGTAATCCTTGGTCACTACAAAGTTTGGTTGCTAATTCAATCCAAAGGAGAAGGGCATGGAATGGTAATATTTGAGTACTATGGATATTTCTTGTTAATCCAATCCAAAGGAGGATTACTAGTATAAGTATGGGATTGGGTATCATTATTAGAGAAATTAGCCCCAAAAGGGTGAATTTGGTAATTTAATTGTCCCAAAAAGGGTTGTTTTGGCATAGGATAATTGACATGGCTTCAGTCTAGAAATAATCCCAAAGAGGGTAGTGTTATTCTATAAAAAAAAGTGTTAAACTTTGTCTTAGTTATGAAATGAACTTGGTCTAGGTATAAGTCATATTTTAATTAATTTTCATGGTCTAAAAGGGGTCTAAAATGAACCTAATTTTATTATAATGTGGGTTAAAAAATAAGCCCTAATTTGGCATGATGATACAAGTTGGTTGAAATACTTAATATTTTAAAAATGCCTAACTTGGAATGTGGTCAATTTAGACATGGAAATAAACTTTGTATAAACAAATTGAAATTAGTCTTTAAAACAAATTTGTGCTAGGAATTTGAAAAAAAGTGATTGAGGCACATGAAATAAGTCTTGACACAAACAAGCTTGGGACAGGAAATTAAAAACAAACTTGATCTAGGAACATGAAATAGGTTTTGGCACATAACCTAGGCTAGCCATGCAAATTTGAAAAACTCTCAAGTCTATAGATCTTGATTTGAAAAAAATGACACACTTGGTCTTAAGATAAAGGTATTTTAAAAATAAAATTAAATATCCATCCCAATTTCACAAACTGAAGACATAAAGTTAACCACTGAAGCCCAAGTTGTAGACAAAACTCAAGCTTAAACCAATTCTTTTAAATCTAAAGTTTAAAAGATAAATTCTGAATGAGATTTTAGAAAGACTTGGATTTTTAAATGAATAATGGCCTAGACTCAAATAGGCAACATAATAATGCATTTGGAACCAAAAAGGTATGAATGGGTTTTGAACTTGGTTTTCAACAAGGCAAGTGTTTTGGAATAAAATCAGTGGTGTAACACCTCTTGGTTCCAAAGTGGTGTGTAACACATGAGATTTTTAACTCATTTTCACTTTAGCACACAAACATTTTTAAACCCAAAAACACAACCTAGTAAAATAAAATAGAAAAAGAACCTAAGTACATATCCTATCCCTATAACTAAAAAGGTGTATATATCTTCCACCAAAGTTTCCATCAATATACCAATTCTCAAATGGAATCGAGTGTTAATTAAAAAATTAAAGAGCATATGTAGGTATATTTTTTAATCCCCTCTTGATATCTCAATCATTGGTACGTGTCATGAACTTAGAGTGTGAAGAACTCAACATTTGGCAAGGTATTCCATGAAAAAGTGGGGTTGATCTAAAATCTATGTTTTGAAATGATCTGAATGGTCCCAAGTGTGGAAAAAATAAGGTCACATCACATCAATTGGATTCAAACCAAATAGATTACTATGAAAATGTCTAATCCTTTACATAATCACTTTAACCATGTACTTCTTTGTGAAGTTTGATCCCTAACATGAGCTAATCTAGGTTTTAATTCAAATTGTTAGGCCAGCCACTCAGCCACTATTTAATTTTAGTATCATGTGCCCAATTTGTATACCCCAATGTGGAGTGGGGTTTGTATGATGTTGAGAGATGAAACCCTAAGTCAATGAACCTATACATAACTTGTGAGGATGTGATGAACTCCCACCCATAAGACAATAAAAAAATATATAAAATAAAACTAGAATAACATTAGAGGTTATTTATGGGTCACCCAAGTCACTAATATCTTGTGGAGAGCTTATGAAAATTTTATTCCATTATAGGTTGAACAAAAAAGGAAAGAAATAAGGTGCATTTTATCACCTGAGTTCCCTAAAGGGGATGAGGAGAGAACATACACACAAAGTTTATTTTTCCAAAAAGCAATTTAATCTAAGAAATTAAAATAAATTAACAAACAAGAATGAACAAGAAAAAAGTGAAATTTCTTAAGATATATAATCTAAGGTGTATGTTTGTTTTTATACCACCAAATAGGATGTGATTGAAATTTTTTCCCCTTGACCTTTGTTGTTTTCTCCTGTAAAGTTGAAAGACAAAAGAAAAGTTTGTTAGGTCAATTTTAAGTACTTTAACATAAGTGTGTGTGAAACTTAGAAGTGTTTAAAACTCTCTTTATTCACTTGGTTTCATACAAAAACATAAGGGGTTCACTTAGGTTTATGTGAAAGAGTTAACCAACAAACAATATTAACTTTTAATCTCTTGATTTTTTCACACAAAGCAAAGTCATTAATTTATTAATAGATCAAAGTCACTGATTTCCCAACTGAGTGAAATCATCATTTTCCTATGTAATGGAATAGATAGCAAACATTTATGATGAATTCACTGTTGGATAATTTTGGCCTACATATATAACCTTGCCTTAAAAGATCACACATTAATCAAACTCAGAACATGGAGTTGACTCCTCAGCTAATTTCCATCATTTTCCTATACTTGGCCATTTTTTAGAAAAGTGCAGGCAGAGCTAAGTGAGAATTTTCACAAAGCCATATTTTTCACATGTGGTAATCTTGGGAGGAATTAATCACATGGGTTATTTCAACATAGCCCCTAGTTGTCATGTGCCAAATTCTAGATCATGCAATGATACATGAAGGAAGATATGTTTGATCAAAGTTGGCC